>SOPF01027081.1:0-55495 GCA_012979155.1 Hypericum perforatum | reverse complement strand
ACGTCGTCATTACAATAACAGCCAGGATTTAATTAACCAAAAACAAAAGAGGAAAAGAAGAGCATAAATTAATTAATGAAATAAAATGAAAAGAAAAGGAATCTCACGAGTCGTTGCCGATGCCGAGATTAAGAAGGGCGTAAAGAGAAGCGACATGGTACTCTACGTCGTCGTTTAGTCCACCGCCTTCCGTTTCCTCCGAATCGAGCATCCCTACAAGAGGAGGAATCGCTCCCAGCATAGCCAAGGTCACACGCGCGTGGAGGTCCTCCTTCGCGAGTGATCTCACGCGCTGAGCAGCTTCCCGCCTTCTCCTCCTCCGAGTCTCCCCGTCCTCCTCCTCCTCCTCCAGCTGCAAGTCCCTAACGACGGCCTTCATCTCCTCGAGCGCCTCCACTTTCTTCTTGGTCTCGCCCTCGCTCTCTGCCTCCGCCACGCTCAGCAGGTCCGAGAGCTTCTCCGACTTGCCGGTCCGCCGCCTCGGCGCCATCTCCGGCGAAGGAGATTCAGGCAATGCGGAGGAACACTGCGAGGGGGAGGCCTCGTCATAGCAATACGAGGAGCCGCCGCAGCTGAGCGCGTCGAGGAGGAGGCGGCGGAAGGAGGAAGTCCAGAGGCGGAGGTGATCGGAGCGACGCCGGTGTTGGTCGAGTAGTAAGGATCCGATGTTGACGTCACCGGAAGAAGAGAAGCCAGCGGTTCGTTGACACTTGGCCATTGTTTAACTGCATTTACGATAACCGTTTTGCAGGCGGCTAGGTTAGCGACAACGACAACCGAAGAGAAGAAGGAGAAGGAGAAGAGGGTTTGATAGTTGGTTGTTTTTTTTTTTAAAAAGAGGTTTCTGTTTATTTATTTGCTTTCTGCTTTTTTCTGTACGGTCACGCCTCGGAATGCTACGAGAGTGTGTGAGGAGGCAATGTGGGTGGTGGACTGATGGGAGTTTTATAATATGGGAAAAATTTATCAGGGCATCATACTAGACTGAAACATATCTAATTTATTTTAATTTTTACGGCTAAAAATTTAGGACAGATGTTCGAAGTTATTCTGTCATTTAACTTGACACGTCATATTTTATTTGTCTATGTGACTTGCCATGTCAACATCTTCGTTATTGTAAAAAAAAAAATCCCCAAACTCCAACCTAGGTATCAAACTCTTATCATCGCAAAAAAAAAAATCTTATTTTCTTCTTCAATAAACGTACCAAGCCAATCTCTACTTTTCTTATTTCTAATTAGTCAATAGTTTGTATTAATAGATCGGGCTCACCAAGAATGAGATTTAGGATGAAGAATCCACTAGAGTTGAACTACAACATGGATTCCTCTAAGTCCAGGAATGACATATCTAACAAGGGTGTTTCTGATCTCGATCTCCGGGGTTAGACAAAGGAAAAGCGTGAAATTTTATTAGGAGTGGATTTTGTTCGAAATTAGTGATGAGATTTTGATTGTATGCTAAATAATAATGAGTTAGATTTCTTGAAAGTATTATATTCTGGGTTAAATAAGAGTTTTTTTAGAGGGGTATAGATATTGTTCTTTCTATAGTTTGATATTAATGTTTCCATACCTTAATGATGGAAAAAAATGACAGAACCAGTTGAATGTGGGAAAATACAGATAATGAATGGCCAACTGAGCCTGAAAGTATTTTTTCTCTCTCTCAGCTGAGAGAGCTCTCTCTTTGTGAGAGTTTCTAGGGTTTTTTTTATCCCTTTTCTTTTCCGCCGCCTACTTCGTCAAGCTCCTTCTTTCCTTACCTTCCTTTCCTCCATTTACCTCCATCATCTTTCACCCTTATCCCTCAACGCCCTCTGGGATATGTCACATCTCCTGACTGTTCGTCCGACCATTTGCCATTCGAGCTCTTCACCCTCCTCTTAGGTCGTCTCCCTAGGCCCGATCGGTGTTACAGCAGCCCCCGTCCTCCTTGCCGGTCAATCCTCTCTTCGCTCTCGTCGTCGGTCTCTAGCCATCCGCTTCTCTGTTCGCCCTGCCGGTCTGACCGTCAGCCTCGCCAGTCCGTCCTTCTCGCCGGTCCATCAACCTCGCCGGCCCGTCCGTCTCGTCTCCCACCTCGCCGTCCGGCCTTCCGTCGTCCGAGCTCTTCACTCCTCCTCTTAGGTCGTCGCCAGCGCAGGCACTACAACGTCTTCTTTCGTCCACAGCTTTACACCTCCGTTTCTTCCGTCGGCCAGCCCTACACTGCCGTACAGGTTCCTTGTCGGCCAACCACAGCTCTCAATCCTCCGCCGTAAGACCTCTCAAGGCCGACCACAGGCCTAAATCCGTGACTGGCCTTTGATTTAACTAGCCTAGAGCGCCTCTTGGTGCGACCCGGGGGGGTTGGTCTCTGTCGACCACCTCCCCGGTTGACTGTTGTTCTTATATTCGGCAGCCTCCTGTTGTTTAGGCTTTGCTCGTCTTTTGTTCTAGATTGTAGCTTTGTTTTATGTGTGCTTTTGTCGGGATTGGTTTTCGCCTGTTCCTAGATCCTTGCGAACTTGTTGTCTGTTCGATGGTTGCAGGTGGAGAATCTTGTCTTGGTCGATTTACGTCGACCTTGGCATTCATCTGAGTTGCATCTCGTATGCACTCAGTTGCCCTCTTGACTTGGTCTTGAGGTTATTGGCCGTAATTTTATTACGGCAGAATTTCCGTCTAGTCGTTGGTCTTAGGCTTTTATCGATTGTCCATCGCTCCCCCCGTTGCACCTTGCAACCATGGGACTGGCTCTCTTGTTCGGGTTGGTTCTCTAGTCTTACGACTTTTTCTTGTTATCTTTCCTTATGTAACTCGTTTTTAATCTTGGCTTCGCGCCACTATTTCCTAAAAAAATGATGGAAAAAAATGAAGGAAGAGAAAAGAGAAAAAGACAAAATTGTTTCTAAAATTTGGCTTGATGGCAAGCCACACATACAACAAAAATATGAAGTGTCAAGTCTAATAACTGGGCAAAAACCCTCAGTAGCTGTCCGAGACTTCTGACTAATGAAATTGATTTATACTATACATTTTAAACTACATGGTAATCAAATGTGAATTCTTGATATCACATAGTAGTAAATTGAATTTTTCCTTCATAATATTCGGCGCTTTTATTCTACGGTGCGCAGTCAGTGCTTGATTAGCGTAATCAAAGGTAGACTTCGGCGTGGGAACAACATTTAGTTAAATTAATTGATGAGAAAATTGTTTTAGTTTAATTATATTTAAAATTAAATTATTAACAAATTAAATATTTGTAGCAATAATTTTGTTTCATACTCAACTCTAATTTTTCTTAGTCGACACAAATACGTTATATAGCAAATGGTTGTAAATATATATAAAACAAATAATCATTGGATCATATTTATAGTATTATCACTATTTGTGAGGTTCATGTCAATTTCATTCTTATTCTCATGATGAAATACTGAACATCTTAGTTATATTAATGTACGGATTGCCTATTCAACAAATTAATATTTAAAAATAAGTTTTAAGCTGTAATCAAGTAGACATGAACTTATGAATTTATATATCAAATTTCAAGAAAATATATTTCATTTCAAACCGGAGAAAAGAAAGTCTTGACTGGTAGCTTTTCTCGACACAATAAATTTCGAAAACGGCAATTATATCTGAAACGTACAATAAAACTGAAATAACAACAATAATTATATTCTTCGTGCAGTCCTAGAGCACAGAGAAAGGCGATAAGGGCCAAAAGTGATCGTAATATGAAACATTATTTTTGCCGGATATTGGGACAAAATATTTTAATTTTTAATATTAGCAACTAAATATTTTGAAATTCTATTTTATGTAACAAAATAAAACACATTTTTGCGAGTTAGAATAAACTGATACTTTTAAAATTTGAAGATAAGAGGCTGATGAGTTAGAAGTGTAAGGTAAAAGACAAAATTAAATTCTGCATGCCACCGACACGCATGTACTGTACCTTGCTGCTCCGAAACACACAACACGACACGTTACGCTTCAGAAGGAAAATTACATTATGGTACAAAATATAAGAAAAACTACGAATTTTGACACGCGGGTTATTTGTTTCGACAAATTTCTACTAAGGGAATTACAGAAACCTAGTTTTCGGACCACATTCCTTCGATTCAAACACTTTCAGATCCAGGAACCTGTATTTATTATCTGTACCCAAACATAAGCGCTTTATTTTAGCGTGTCACAGCACTAAAAATGACGAAGCAGGAAGTGCACGCACAGGAGGACACATATTTATTTTGTCCGAAAATTAACCATATCTAAAAATTCGGTTAGTCAATTAATTCGATCAAATAATAATTTGTCAAATCCAAATTATTAAAATAATAATTTATATAAAAGTTGATCGATATCCTAACCATTTTTTTAAGTAAAAAGAAATTCGAATGTGATTCAATTAATTTTAATTCATTAAAGATCATCCTTTTGGTTCAAAACTATTTGGTATTCGATTTAGTGAATTGATTAATTTTTTTAAAAGATAACAAAGTTTTCATAAAAAATATTTTTTTATTACTGCAGTTTTAGTTACTTGAATACAAGATTTAATAATTAAACTAAAATATTGTTTTCGGTCAGTCGAATTGGTTGTTAGTCTTAATGTTCATCCGAAGGTCCATGCTTCCTCGCAATCTTAATGCCCGACGTCCTCTCATCCGAGCCATCCAGCTAATCGTGTTTCACGGAAGAAGCTTCGGGTGGGGCCGCATCGGATCTGGTGGGGCCCATGGGGTACGACTAGAAAATTACTGCGTGATGGTGTTGTGCCGGTGCCGGAGGGTCGTAAATGTAGTTAGCGTGTCTGGTGGAGCAGCGATCAGGTGCGCTCGTGTCCAAGGACATGCCTTGTCCCCTCTCTAATTTGCGTGTGGTTACTGGTGGAGCCAGAAAGGTCACCGCTACTAATTTTCAATAAGCTGTGCCGGGTCCTATGAAGGTGTGCGTGTAAAATAAATATATCACGATTGTCTTAAAATAAAATTGTTGGCTTTGGGCCATAAAACAAAAACCACCTCTTCTAAATTGAAGAGGTGGGGAGTGGGAGTGTGGGGCCAATATGCATGTGACCCACCTCCTACTCACGAAAGGCAAAATTGGCCCAACATAAAAGGGGAAAATTCCCATAGTTTTAAAAAACGTGGTTCGACCGGTGATTCGACCGGTCGAACCACGAATCGGAGTAGCAAGCATTCCAGGTTTGGGCATAAACTCGCTTACCTTACTAACCGCCCAAAATCCGGTTTGACCGGGCGGTTAGAATGGAATTTTGATTCGGATTTCTCCGGTTCGTTAGGTTGGACCAAAAATAAACTTTGGATGGCCCAGATTTTGCCCATTTTTGGCAGTTTTCCCTCGACAGCTCAACCTTCGTCCTTCGCCCTCTCTCTCCTCAAGTCGGAGACCAACCCCGAGAAGGTCCTCGTGTTGTTTACTACTAGTTCTTGTTCGTCCTGGCTGAAGATCATCCCACCATTGGAACTGCTTCCTTTCTTCGTGTTGTTTACTACTAGTTCTTGTTCGTCCTGGCTGTACCCTGACGAGCAAGCGACAGCGAGCGGCTTCCCGCAGAGGTGCATATTCCCCTGGAAAGACGCGACGGAAAATTTCGAATAGCTCGCAGGGATCTGTCCTTCCAAGTTGTTCTCCAAAAAGTCGAGCGAGGTTATCATCTCTGGAAACTTCAATGCAGGGATATTCCCGGAGAATTGGTTGTCTTCCAGGTGAATTTCCATCAGATGATCAATTGACATCAACGAGTCAGGAATTGGCCCCGTGAATCTGTTGCAATCAATTGGGTGCTCTTTTTTTATGTGTATTGAGCTTTGGTTTAGTCGTGGATGTGGGTTTTTGAGATGGGTTTTAGTTGGTTTCGAAAAATAAAAGCTTTAATTATGGTAGTTAAATGGATTAAACCAAAATCGATGTAATTAAGGTCTCTTGCTTTTGAACTGGATGATGAGATATGTGTCTTGGTCATTTTTTAGGAATAACAATGTGGTTTGGTTGTGGCAGTGCAATAGGGAGCTTTTATATATGGGATTGGATTGTTATTTGTTAATTTTTTGTTCTTTGTTGTTTAGTTGTCTGTTTTCTTTTTTAATACACACTCCATTTCATTGCTTCCTAATTGCGTTTTCTTCATTCTGAAGGTAAGGGTATGATATATCTGAAAAAAACTGTTAAAAAAAATTCCGTACTAACCGCCGTATCAACCGATCAGACCGGTCGAACCGGAGACGACGCAAAAAGTGGGTCGTGCTCTGGGTCGTTTTATAAAACCTTGAAAATTCCCCATTTTTTTTAAGCTATTGGCCACCCAAAAAACACACACAAAAGCACAATTACCGTTTAGTACGGGAAAGTTCAAAAGATACACGTTTGAGGACATCCGTGAATTCCGAGCACAAGATCCGCTTGAATTATGATCGTGCTTCGACCAGAACCTCGCCATCGACTTTCCTGAGACTTCTTGGTCACGCATCGAGAGGTATACTCGATTTTTCGATCTCAATTTTGGTTTTAATTGAGTATAGTTAATTATGTCATTATTGTGTTAATTACATGATTAAAACCTACAAAAATGGTTCGATAAAATGATCTATTTTGATATAATAAAATAATTTATTAGTTATGAACAAATAGTTTAGCCATTTATAATAAAGTATTATGTTGGGACCATCCCGGATGAACGGTTTCGAAGAAAAAAATTTGGATAAAATAATATGTTTGATTATGTAAAAATGATTGATCCAATTATATTAAAGGATCTACTAGCTATCCAATTATATTAAAGGATCTACTAGCTATGTAGTCTATCTGATAATATTAAAAAATTTATTTAATTATGTTAAAATAGTCTACCCAATTATAATAAAATAATCTACTTAATTATATTAAATGATCTATCAAATAACTTATCCAAAATGGTCCTTAAATGGGTCTTCTAGGACCAAATCTGGTGCCCTATTGACCATGAGACTCGGAGTTGTCGTTTCGATGTTGCTGAATAGACCTGAATAGTCTCGGCACATACCTACTTTTTTTTTAAGGGAAGGCCCATACCTATTGAATAAAATGCCATTACAGCAACCGAAGGCACAGCGAATAAACACTCGCTAAACGACGATCGTGATTAATATTTTTCAAGCTTCCTTGAATTAGTTAACAAAGGTTCACCTTCTTAGCTAACCATCGAGAAGTTAGCTTTTATTACCTGCACCTACACGACTTTTCACTTTCATTAGTGAGTCAAATTTGTCTAAACGACCTCTATTAATATAGTCCCCCTGTCCCTCACAAGTCATCAATTAAGATGGGTTGGTCAAGGGTACCAATGTCCATTTTCCTAATGCGCAGTCTCTTCTGTGGAGGAAGGTCCGAGGACGGATCGGTATCAATTAAGACAGAGTCAGCCTCCTTGAAATCACCCCTCAAGAATCCCATTGCAATCTCGTTCTCGACCAGCTGTTGTATAACCCGCTTCACAGGCCTCGCTCCGACCAGCTGTTGTATAACCCGCTGTCGCAACCCACGAAGAATGGAGATCGTGTCCTCAACAGATGGTTGGTCACACAACACCGGCTGAAACCTTCGTGCGAGTGCTGCATCCTTCTCAATGTACTTCTTATACTCATTCGAGGTGGTTGTTCCGATACAGCAGAGCCCTCCTTGGCCAAGCATTGGCTTCAACAGGTTCCCCGCACACGTTGCCTTAGATGAAACTCCTAATCAGAAATCCAAGTGTTAAAACTCCAAATCAAGAGTTAAAAATTTGAGACCCCAAGTCTCAGGCTTTTTACAGTAAAACAGAGAGCACCATATAGAAATATCAAAGTTACACCAAAACAGTGACAACTCTGGCAACCACCTGCGCCAACAAGAGTTTGGATCTCATCAATAAACAGAATAATCTGTCCATTTGATGAGGTAACTTCTTCTAATACCGCCTTTAGCCTCTCCTCAAATTGTCCGCGTAACGTGGTACCGGCAACTAATGATCCCACATCCAAGGAAATAAGCTGGTAAACCAACAGCAAAGTACAAGTCATTAGTTGTCTAACACACACTAAGTTGCATACGCAAAAGAGAAAACAACTGGGATAGAAATATAACCTTTCGATTCAACAATGGCTCGGGTACATCACAGCGTACGATCCTCTGAGCTAGTCTACAAGCAATACACCAAGTATATCAGCAAGTCGGTGGAAAAAAGAGCAAGAACAAGAACATCACGGGCTCGGTCAAATCTACATACCCCTCGACGATTGCGGTTTTCCCAACACCAGGCTCGCCAATGATCACCAGATTATTTTTCGTTCGCCTGGACAATATATGGGTGCACCGCCGGATTTCGACGTCTCGGCCTATTACAGGCTCAAGTTTGCCTTGTCTCGCAAGTTCTGTCAGGTCATTGCAATATTTTTTCAGCGCCTGGCCCTTGATGAACTGGGACGCGGGCGCAGGCATTGGCACGTTTACGTAGTTCATCGCGTTTCGAAACGCACCGTTTCTTCCCTCTCTTTGCGCTGTTTTGAGAGAGGGACCTAGGTAGGAGCGAGGGTTTGGGACACAGAGGGAGGAGCGAAATCTCCCCACTTTAGGATTATGCATGGCCCAAAAAATCGGGTCAATTAATTGTCGAATAGGTCGGACCACGAGTCGATCAAGAAAGTGGGCAGGTTCTTGATGTTCAAGTCCAAATTTTGGTTGGACCGGACGAAATCCAGAAATTCCGTTTTCTCATTAAACCTCAAAACCCTACCTCTCTGCCCAATTTTGCAAGGGACGCTTCTTGGTGAGAAGCTTTGAACTCTGAAGCTATGGAATTTATCGAAGCCTTCCCTGTATAGAGGGAGGGGGAGAGAAGTGTTGAGTTTTCTTTGTTCTGAGAAAAAAAAAAACCATCATTTAGAATACTAAATTAAATAGGAATTCTCAAACGAAAAGGAATCTACAAAATAGACGGTTTATATCCTTTTCAACTAATATAGAGATGTAAAATCCTAAACCGTAAAAGTTATCAATAAAATATTTTAAGTCCATAATAGACTAATATTTTAAGTCCTAAATAGTAGAACAAATCTATAATTTCCGATATTTTAGCTATACCGGTTATACTGATATCGCGAAAATCCGCGATATTTTAAAAGATATCAGAAATGTACATATCGTATCGGCTTTCGTAACAGTGACCCTAATTTCCGATACACAATATCGGTATAGCGGCGCTATACCGGATATTTAACAACACTGATTATGTCCAAAGAATAGTAAATTTTATTAGCAACACCAGGCTCGGACATCTTCCACGCCTTTCTAAACTACCGCTTTATTAAGGTCGTTATATTTTGGTCGGACGTAGCTTGTTGAATAGGCGAGAGAGTCATTAACCCGGTTAATTGTCATAACAATCCTAACATAAATGGCAACACTGACCCCTCCCTTGGAATTAGTTGACAAAGATTCGTACCATCTTAACAAATGATCAAGAAGTTTGCTTTTATTAAACTTACTACTAGGTTCTTGACTTCAATTAATGAGAAACATAAAAAATTTGTTCAATCCTGTCAAATGTCATCTAAACGACAGGAAGAACCAGTCTATTACCATCCCTCACAAGTCCTCAATCAAGATGGGTTGCGAAAGGGTACCGTTGACCATATGGTTTAAAAAAGTTAATTCGAGTCTGTCATCGTCCAATTTTCCCATTTAGGTCACCTCCGACCAGTTTGATTCGTTTTTATTCATTTTGGTAGGATCAAATCTGGCATTTTCAACGCCGATTGTCGATTCTGGTTGACTCCCCGAAGTGTCCCCGACGTGTGGATACTAGTTTCATACGTCTTCGTCGCCGGAATCGCGAGATCGAGCTTTGAATTTTTGAATAAAACCGGTAAGGGTGACCCAAATCAGAAAATTGGACGATGTTGAACTCGAATTAACTTTTTAAAACACAAAGACTTTTAGCTGAGAACAGGTCAAACTACAGAGCTTCTAAAGTGAACTATTCCCACTAAAAAACTAGAGGCCCAACACTATTCCCGCATTGTTATGTTGTTGCAGATTGGCTCTCTAATTTTTCACTAGCCTCTCCTATTACACGTGATATTTTAGGAGTGCCTCATCACGCTCTAGCCATGGATTGATTAGAAAACAAAGATTCGTGCCATCTTAGCTGATGATCCTATATTAAAATTCCTACACCACTTTGACTTAAATTAGTGGGCCAAATCAAAGTTGTTCAATTCTGTCAAATTCATCTAAACGACGGAAGAACCGTCTAATATCATCTAAACTTGTAACAAATCTACAGATTCACTTGCTATAGAAAGTAAGCACTAGAAATTTGCGATATTTTATTGTTGAATGCCGATTTGTAAATATCACCTTGACATTCACCCTTTCCAATTATTAAAAAAATATCAATTAAAAATCCAGGGGCATAAATTAATTTTTTGGAGCCGCTCCCAGCTGCGTCCGAGCCGCGACCGGCTCCGGCCGAGTCACCCATCAGCTCCACGCCTCACCACCTTGGCCGCTTCTAGTAACATTTTTTGCGACCATGGGCTGCGAAAGGGTACCAATGTCCTTTTTTCTAATGCGCAGTCTCTTCTGGGGAGGAAGATCCGAGGACGGATCGGCATCAACTAAGACAGAGTCATCCTCCTTGAAATCACCCCTCAAGAATCCCATTGCAATTTCGTTCTCAACCAGCTGTTGTATAATCCGCTTCACAGGCCTCGCTCCGGACTTCGGGTCGAATCCGAGCTTCGACAGTAAATCAACAGCGCCTGTATAATGCAGATCGATGTGCCGTCGTTTGAGCCTGTCCTTCACTCGGTTCATCTAGTGGAAAGAAGAGAAAATGATCATCATCACAGTCTCACAACATTTTAATGCTCGAATGACAGAAAGATGCAAAACTTAAATCTGCCAAGTATAATATCAGATGATGTTCATACTTCATACTAATTACAACAATGCAACTAATGTTGACTGAATTCTCTATAAGCTCTCCTAATGATCAAATACAGTAACAGGGCGACACGAAAAAGATACATTGGCATGCTATAAATCATGTTGATTTGAGGAAGCCAAGTTGTATACTCTGTTTACATGATTTTGCGCGCATAGTAAATAGCGTATGCATGGCAGGGAGGAATCAAAATGATGAAGAACAAGTAAAAGACAATGTTCTGAGCAGCTAGCTACCTGTATTTCCACAATCTTGGTGATCTCCTTAGAGTCCAGGGGCTGGAAAACAATATACTCGTCAATACGATTCATAAATTCTGGGCGGAAAGTTTGTCGAGCAAATTCCAGAACTTGCCCCTTCATGACCTCATAAACAGCTTCCTTACTCTCTATTGTGTCACCAAGAGCTTCTAGTATCAAATGGGAGCCAATGTTCGAAGTCATGATTACTACGGTGTTTGTGAAGCTAACAAGCCTTCCTTGAGAATCAGTAATCCTACCATCATCCAACAGCTGCAACAGAATGTTAAACACTTCAGGATGTGCCTTTTCCATTTCATCAAATAAAACCACTGAATAGGGCCTTCGACGAATTGCCTCGGTGAGTTGCCCACCTTCCTCATAACCAACATAACCAGGCGGAGCTCCTACCAAGCGGGAAACATTATGCTTTTCCATGTACTCACTCATATCTATCCTTACGAGAGCGTTTTCTGTGTTAAAAAGATAACCTGCCAAAGCCTTCGCTAGCTCAGTCTTACCAACCCCTGTTGGCCCCATGAACATTAAGCTAGCAATTGGTCGGTTTGGGTCAGACAATCCTGTTCGGGAGCGTCTAATTGCATCTGCCACTGACTTTGCTGCAAGATCCTGACCAACTACCCTCTTGCAGAGCACATTTTCTAGTAAAACGAGTTTCTCCCTCTCTGACTGTTGAAGATTAGAGAGTGGTATGCCTGTCCACATACATACTATTTCAGCAATGTCATGATCAGTAACCTCTTCTCGAATCAATGATTTCCTGGACTGCCGGAGCTCAGCAAGGGTTTTTTCAGCCTCACTTAATTGCAATGAGAGTGAAATTAGTGTTCCAGATTTGAGTTCAGCAGCAAGGCTCAGGTCATTTTTACGCTCAGTAGCTTCCATCTCATGATTGAACTTATCAATCTACAAGACCGAAATAGTAAAAAGGATGCTCAAGTAGTGTTAAGCGACATCGGACTGGACTAGGAAAAAAAGAACAAGTTTTACCTCTTCTTTAATTGATCCTATGCGTATTATCAGAGCTTTCTCACCATCCCACTGTTCATTTAGTTCTCTCTGTTTTTCTTTGAAAGACCCTAGATCATGCTCAAGCTTACTTAATCTTTCCTTGGATGCTCTGTCAGTGTCATTTTTCAGGGATAGTTTCTCCATCTCTAATTTCAACACTGCTCGGTCTACTTCATCCAACGCTGTAGGCTTGGAAGTAATTTCAGTCGTTAATTTTGCAGCAGCTTCATCCACAAGATCAATTGCTGCAGAAAATATGTACTCAGGACAGTTCAACAACTACGAATGAAAATATGTATTCACCATTACCTTTGTCTGGCAAAAAGCGCTCTGCGATATATCTATCTGCCAGCATTGATGCAGAAACAAGGGCACCATCTGATATTTTAATGCCGTGATGTAGCTCATACCGCTCTCGCAACCCACGAAGAATGGTGATTGTGTCCTCAACAGATGGTTGGTCACAAAACACTATCTGAAACCTACGCTCAAGTGCTGCATCCTTCTCAATGTACTTCCTATACTCATTCAAGGTGGTTGTTCCGATACAGCGGAGCCCTTCTTGGCCAAGCATTGGCTTCAACAATTTCCCCGCATCCGTTGCCCCATCAGATGTAGCTACTAATAAGAAATCCAACTGTTAAAACTCCAAGTCAACAGTTCAAGCTCCGCATCCACATGCGCAGGAAATAAATTAAATTGAGTTGCCAAATCTCAGACTTTACATATAAACAGATAGCACCATACAAAGTTACACCCAAACAGAGCATATCGGACAAGCATAAGTAACAAATAAGAGGTCCTTTCAAATATTATTTGGTCAAACAGCATTACAGCAATCAGCATAACCTAATAAAATAGTGACAAGCATATATGACAGCCAACCTGAGCCAAAGATAGTATGGATCTCATCAATAAACAGAATAACCTGTCCATTTGATGAGGTAACATCTTCTAATACCGCTTTTAGCTCCTCAAACTGTCCACGCCACTCGGTACTGGCAACTAGTGATCCCACATCTAAGGAAAACATCTGGTAAATCAATAGCAAAGTATAATTAATTAGTTGAGTGACATGCACTAAGTTGTATACCCAAGAGAGAGACTCGAATAGAAATAAAATGACACTGGATAGTGGAGTTGGGAATAGGGAATCTTAACGCATGGAAGAACTTTATTTTGAGACTAAACAGAACGAGACGGTATAACCTTTAGATTTGACAATTGCTCAGGTACATCACAGCGTGCAATCCTTTGAGCTAGTCTATAAACATCAATACACCAAGCATATCGATAAGTCAGAGGAACAAACAACAAGAACAACTCAAGTTATTCTAGGTCAAACTAAGAACAAAAACACTAAATAATTCTCCGAGACACGGTCCAATCTACATACCCCTTCACAATTGCAGTTTTGCCAACACCAGGATCACCAATGATAACTGGATTATTTTTGGTTCGTTTGGACAATATTTGGATACAGCGCCGGATTTCAATATCTCGGCCTATTACAGGGTCAAGTTCGCCATGTTTCGCTAGTTCCGTCAGGTCATAACCATATTTTTCCAGCGCATGGTACTTCCTCTCAGGATCTGTATATATTAAGCCCAAAACCAGATGGATTCAACTTGTGCAGGCAGTTATAACTAACATTCTAAACCAGAGATGGTGTACTGCTAACACTCTAGCCCCAATGCCACTCTACAGACAACAAAAGCAAGGGAGGAAAGCTTCAATACACTTACTTTGATTGGTCGCTCTCTGACTCTCGTTCTTCATCATTCAAAAAGGTAGAACATCAGACCATAGAAAAACTTTTATTTAAACAAGACAGAGGGGCACTACTTTACCTTGTTCTCATCAGCTGTGCATCCATCGCTTTGCTCAACAGTTTTTGTGACCTCAGGGCATATAGAAGCTACCACATCACAGTAGTCAGCTACTGCTTTTCCAGAGGATTCAATAGCTTTTCTTAGGTATGGTTTAATTTTTGGTGCACAGTTTGCAAGAACCTTTTCGCCCAACTTCCGTGCCATAGGTATAACTTCCTGAAAAATAATTGGAATACTGAAGAAAGGTAGGATAAAGTCTAAAGCAAACACTATTGAGAATGATTGAGTACCTTGTTGTCCTTTCTCAAACTCGCCAAAAGAGGAGAAAGTAGCTCTACCGAGAATTCCCCACTCTCTTCAAGAACACCGCTCATTATATTCTCCATCAAAGAAAAAACACATTCTTGATGATGCTCCCTGAAGAGTAAGTTCGTCATTCAGGAGTTACCAAGTGGAACCTTGGGTTACCATTTATTTATACATGACACTTGCATGTATGAGCACAAGATGTTGTAATGTAGTTACAATCTAAAATATTCCTGGCAATGAGCACTATGTATCTGAATTAAGGAAGATCCTTATACTGCCTATGCAATAGCAATAAGGGACAGTGTCAGAAAATTAAAGAGATTGTGGTTGTTTAAGATTGAGGATGCGTCCACATTACAACTGGAAACAGTGTCAGAAAATCACAATGAAAACTATAAGCTCCTTTGGGAGGAGTGGAACAATGAAGAGTGTATATGGACTGCAAAAGCCAGGTGTAATTCCAGTTATCTTCTGAGGGAAAAGAGAAATCACCTTATGGAATTCAAGAAGTGCTGGAACATCTCAATTATTAGTGCATCGCAATCATGTTTCAACATTACCACACATGCTACCCTTGTAACAGTTTTCAAAATCATGGTCCGCTTGTTGACGGACCGGCTGGTGTTGTCAACTAGGTCCTTAAAAGATGATACAATAAGCTGAATGACATCCTACAATCACATGAAATGGAAACAAAAAAACAATATCATCAACAAATAGAACAAACAAATAGAAAAACCATCAACAAAACTATGTACAACAACAAGAAAAGCAATCTACCCTCATCTGATCATTGCTATAAGGAGCATCCGGTGCTGTAATTCTCATTATCTCACTGATGCACGATGCAACTGCAACTTTCACATCAAAATCGGTATGCTTAAACAATCGTTCATCAACCAATGCCTTGCGTGATGGGCTAGGGCATTTCGCATTGACTCGGTTGGTGATTGCTCTACCTTTGAAAGGCAACTCTCGACTTCCTGTAGTAAATACACCCACATAGGTACACGATCTAGAAAATGTTACGTGATAATTGAAATGAAAACATAGTCCAAAATGTCGAAGACTGAAATTCCCATTGAAGAAAAGTTTGGAGTTTTCAATAATGTTCAGTTAATAAGATTATAAAATCATATAAAATTTTGCAAAATCTAGGGAATAGCATGATCAGGAGCAATGACAAGAAAACAACCAATAAAAAGTCAATTAACGAAAGGAAGAAAACAACAAGGCTGTAGCCTTCATAGTAGTCAAAAGGAAAGGTTATAGAGGCAAACTAATATAGAGAGCAAAAAAATAGATATTAAGTTATTTTCTATTTTAGGCTGGCTGCACTATCCAACAAAAAAAGATATGGAGCTAAAAGTTAAACTGGCCGTGACCACCACGCGGGAAAATGGCGAGTACAGGTGAACTTTATTATTTAACTTAAAAAGGAGTTTGACTTAAGCAATTGAAATCGTTGAGCATGAGAGCTAAAAGATTCATGTTTGGTTCGGGAAGGGATTATGAAAATTTTGAAAGGAATATTTTGGTTGAGGCTACTGGTGAATCTGAGGCCTGCAAGATTACCTATCAATCACAATTAATGCATCTCCTATTTGAGGCACCAGACCTAATGATATCTCTGAGTCTACAGGCTATTGTTCCATTTCTATTAAGGTTGAAAGAGATCTCTCAAGAAAAACATCTGAACCACATCCATTCGAAGGCAACTAATGGGTCCATGACTGTTAATTATGAAAAAAAAAACTAATGGGTCCATGACATGAATTCTGACAAAAGTATTCCCAGTTTTTAGATAGTTAATATATTTTTTTTAATCTCCAATGAACATCTTTGTTATCTTGTATTGAAACTTATACTTCAACAAGTGTATGTGTCCTAAAAGTTGTTACTCAATTCTATGTTACAAATATATGCTAAAAGGCAAACAATGGCCGCGATAGCTGACTCGAGCAAAGGCTTCACAAAAATGTTACCTATCTTGAAAAATTAGTAAACCTTTCCACAAACACAATTTGTTAGTGGATAAAGAACCACCAATGAAATACGCGCTCCAACTAACAGAAAGAGGATGATAATCTCAGTAAGAATTTCTGATTAACCTCTAGCATTTATGAGTAAATGCAGAGTTAAGAAATTAAATACCTGCATGTTAGACAAGGGTCAAAATGTATCTAATAACTGCAATATCTCATGGATGTCCAAAACTTTTTTTAACAAAACAAACATGCATTTACAACTTCTATGATCCAAGTAGAAAGAAGACAAGCCGAGTGACCATTTGGTCCAGTGGCATTGGGGTGGGGTGGGGTGAAGTCCAGGGTTCGACTCCTGACATAAACATTTCTGATGTAATAGAATATGATTTAGAATAGGATCTCAATCAAAAAAAAAAAATAGAAAGAAGACAAAGGTATCCACCGACTTTCTTTTTTTTCGTAATGAGTAAGTGGATAATGCCTCCTCCCAACCCCGCCCAAACCACCCCCTCCAACCCACCCTTGCCCTGATCCAAGCCCTCTCATCCCCGCCTTCTGGCCCCAGCTTTGGTTGGCATTCATCCCGATTTCAGGTAAGTTCTGGTTCTCCTCCTCATTCATGGCTTCTAGGTCGTCCGCTGTCTCGCTGTTTGTCGATGGCCTTCCACTGCGATGGAACTACGAGGATGTGCGTAGCTTATTCTCCAGACATGTGAAGGTCCTAGACGTCTTTGTCCCATCTAAGCTATCTGCAAGGGGTACAAAGTTTGGTTTTGTTCGTGTTCCTATTGGTAATGAATCTTCTAGCGCTATTCAGAGTCTCAATGGGTACCTTGTGGAAGGAAGAAAACTGCTAGTTGATGTAGCTCGCTTTGAACATAAAGTCAAAGGCATTCTGAACAAAGCCTATCCTCAGAGGCCTGTCCACAGCTTAGCCCCCAACAAATCAATCACTGCTCAATCAAACCTCTCATTCCTTGACGTGTTGAAGAACGGTTTCAACAAAACTACAAACACCAAGTCTGACCCTATCCTACAAGTGGCACCGATTGTCTTCTCACCCCCTGGCACCCCCGAATGGCTTTCAAGAAGTCTAATAGTAACAGTCAAGGATGCTGCTCAAGGCACTCACCTAGACACAATACTCAGCAATCTCGGATGCCCAAGTACTTCCACTAAATCTCTGGGGGGTCTTCACCACCTGATTTCTTTTGCGGATTGTGATGCAAAATCCCTGTGGGCACAGAAACTCTCGCCTCACTTCCAGGAAACTTCGGACTGAACGCCCTCGTTTAGGCCAAAGTCTAGAAACATGTGGATCTCATGTAGCAGAATCCCACTCAACGCATGGTGCAACGAGTTCTACATAGTCTTGCTAGCCTCTCTTGGTACTCTGATCAGGTCTGACGATTATTGCCAACCCTCTGTGGATGAAGTCTACCTATTGATCCACACAAACATCCCTAGTTGCATTTACACTACCATCCAGGCTTTAGTGGGTGGCTACCCTCATTCCATCATTATCAAAGAGTTTTCTAGGACTGATGCAGTTTGGAGCAAGTCATACATGGATTGGGATAACCTCTCGTCTGAATCTGAGGTACCTCAGTGTGTTGGAGAAACCCCACCTAGACCCGACAACATCTCTCCGACGAAACCCCTCGCCGACCCGACCCCAGCCCCCTCACAGGGTTTCTTGTCCTACACGATGCCACTGCCTCTAGCCGCAGCCTCAAAATCAGAGCTAATTATAAAAGGGACTTCATCTTTCCCTCTAAACCTGCAAAAGGGAGCTGCTAACCTCGATAACTCAACGCATACCACCTCGGGCAGCCCTGGTAGTGGATCTCCAAAAAATTCTTATCGGCCCGGTCCCTGTCCCCCAAGAATCAACTCTCTGCTCGATACTACCCGTGCTCTAGAAACCCTAGGCGAGGCAGACCAATGCCCCCCACCTTCTCGGAGTGTGTCCCTCCAGTAATCAACAAGGTTAATGGGCTTCATACGGAAACTGAAACTAGTTTGGAGATTCGACCAACCACCGACACCTCAATAATAAACATAATTAGGCCTAGACCTTTACCATCGATTTTGTATGGGCCCGAACCAGGAATCTATTCATCTAGGAATAAGGAGTTAAAAGCCCAGCAAGGATCATCTAAAGGAGTTTTGAAGGGACGGAGACACAGGAAACTGAGGTCTATCAATCTTTTACTCTACAAGTTCAAGCCTTCTACACGTGCATCCAAATGTTCCCTCGACGTTCAAGCCAGAATGATAGGGGACCAAGAGATTCAGAATCGGAACCGTATCCTATTAGAGAACCTCGGGCTCAACTCCGTGCCGATCGATGATGTATTAAGGATTGCACAGAGTGTTGGCCTAGTGCCCAACGAGACTACGAGCTCCTTTATCGACACACTAAGGATCTGTCTTACTAATACCACTGCCTTACCTATCCCTGCTCTTGCTGATACTATCTTAGAAGCTCAAGGTGATGACGTGGCCAAATGAATTGGCTAGTCTGGAATGCGCAGGGGATTAACACCCGGCAAGAAGGCAAGTTATTAAGAACTTAGTTCGAGTTAATAAGGTGGGCATCCTTGGGCTCACTGAGACTAAAATGGAGAATCCCTCAGGAGTTATTGCTAAGCAGATGTGGAGAAAAGAGAACTTTGACTCGGAAGCAACACCATCCAATGGACGATCGAGTGGTCTACTCCTTCTCTGGAGCTATTCCTTCTTCCAACGGGTCTCTGTTCGAAAAGGCTCTTGCTAGTTGTGTGTTGAAGGTAATCTAATTGACTCTGATACTCCAAGTGTTAACCATACTTGTGTATGGTTTTTCAGATGTTACCGCCCAATGTCAGCTTTGGGAAGAATTGGTCAATATGAGGTATTCATCCACTACGGATCTGTGGGTAGTCCTAGGAGATTTCAATGCTGTCCTTGAGAGGCATGAACGGACGGGTCGCTCAAACTTTGGTATTAATGCTGCACGCCACTTCCAACAATTCATCGATGATATGAATGTGATGGATATGCCCCTTAGTGGGCGTAAGTTTACCTGGAGCAACGGTGAAGCTTCTAGCCGCCTTGACAGATTTCTAGTCTCCCCACAATGGAACCACCTTTTTCCTGATAGCATCCAGTAGGCCTTCATAAGAGTGGCTCAGATCATAATCCGATCCTCCTTAGAACCGAGAATGTAAACAGGGGGCCAAAGCCCTTCAGATTCTATTCCGGTTGGATGACTAAGCCTAGTTTCTTGGAGAAAGTCGCTACCTGGTGGAGGGAGTTCAGTTCAGAAGCTCACGGGCCTAATGGAATCATCCTCAAACTCAAACTGCTCAAGGTAAAGCTACAAAGCGAATGCCATACCCCCTTTGCCAATATTCACGATAGCATAAGAGCACATGAAGAGGAATTGGAAGATCTAGACTTGGCTGACGAAATGTGTGGACTAAATGATGATAAGAAAAACCGCCGTAGAGAATTGTCAAAAGTGATTTGGCACGAACAAAAGTTGATTGACTCGTTGTGGCAACAAAGATCCAGAGTTCAATGGGAAGTGCACGGAGACAGAAATACCAAATATTTTCATGCTATGTCTAAAGTAAGGGAAAGCATAAACCGTATCGGCACCATTCAGACCAGTAGAGGTACCTTCACTAAACCAGAGGATATTAAGAGGGAAGCTATCAACCATTTCAAAGAACAGTACAAAGAAGCCCCATGGCAAAGACCTTCCTTGGATCACTCTCTGTTTGACAGGATCTCTTCGGAAACAAGTGCTAATCTTGAACAAATTCCAACAAATAAGGAAATTAAGCAAGCTGTCTGACATTGTGATTGTGACAAAGCACCGGGTCCTGACGAGTTTTGCTTTTCCGTTTATAAGACATGTTGGGGCATTATCTCTGACGATGTGCTTGCCTTCGTTAAACACTTCTTTAGAACATCCTTCCTACTGCCAGAAGTGAAGGCCTCCTTCATCACTATGGTACCTAAGTGTAATGGAGCTAAGTCCTTCAAGGATTTCCGGCCAATCTCCCTGGTGGGTAGTTTGTACAAGATCATTACAAAGATCTTGTCTTCTCGGCTCAAGTAGATCATGAACCAACTCATTGGGCCTGAGCAATCCGGTTTTATTGAGGGGCGCCAGCTACTGGATGGAGTTATGATTTATAGCGAAACTATTAATTGGCTGAAGAAGACTAGGTTGGATGGAGCCTTAATCAAGTTAGACTTCAAGAAAGCCTTTGATTGTGTGTCTTGGAACTTCCTCGATAATACCCTTTCTGCCATGGGGTTTGGTTGCCGGTGGAGGAGCTGGATTTTCGGTTGCCTCAAGGGGTCTTCTGCATCCGTCCTGATTAATGGGTCTCCTACCAATCTCTTTACCCTTGAATGAGGACTCAAACAAGGTGACCCAATGTCCCCGTACTTATTCTTGATTGTGGCAGAAGGTCTGAGGCATATGGTTTTGAAAGCTGAGAATTTGGGGTTGATCCAAGGCTTACCATTGCCCGAAATGAATGCCAACCTTTGCCTTTTCCAGTTCGCGGATGATACCCTACTCTTTACCAAACCTCACCACCAGAACATCACTAACCTAAAATATATTTTGCTTTCCTTCTCCTTGGTTTCAGGTTTGACGCTCAACTTTGATAAGTGCGCGATTATAGGAGTCAACACAACCAACGATTGGATGGTCTGGGCTACCGAGGCCTAGGGTTGCAAGTGCCAAACCTTGCCATTCAGGTACCTTGGTATTCCTGTAGGAGCTTCAATGAGATGCAAAGCTCATTGGGAGCCGCTGGTGGAACTTTTTGACAAGCGACTCTCCACATAGAGCGGTAGCTTACTCTCCATAGGTGGCCGCATAACTCTCATCAAGTCCGTTCTCTCGTGCTTGCCAATCTTCTACATGTCCATATTCAAGATTCCTGTAGGGGTTCTGCAAGCCTTAGAAGAAAGGATGAGAAAGTTTCTCTGGGGGGGCAATCCTATCAAGCGTGGGCTTAGTTTCATACCATGGTGCTACGTCTGCCTCCCAGTTGATAAAGGAGGCATAGGTCTAACCAAACTACAGCTGCAAAATGAAGCCCTCCTCCTTAAATGGATTTGGCGATTCTTGTCTGAACCCAATGCACTATGGACTCGTGTCATCCGTAGCATCCACGGCGAAGCAAACCCCACATTTCCTACACCTCTATCACGTATACCCTACCAAAACAGGCTAAAGGGTACTTGGCGATCCATTTGCCAACTAGCAATTTCTGATGCTTCCTCTTCGACCATCTTTAGGCAGAATATCAACTTCAAGCTTGGACGCGGTAATCTCATCCGTATGTGGGAAGACGCGTGGTGCACAAACTCCCCTCTGTCACATCTATACCCCAGATTATACTTGCTGTCCACTCAAAAGGGCTGCTATGTTCTGGAATTTCGATCTTCCAACGAACAGGGCACTTGGGGCTTCTCTTGGAGGCGTAGTCTTCGCGGATGGGAGGCAGATTCCTTCTGAAATCTACTGTCCTCCATCACTGCTGCTCCTACCATGAGTGACGCGGACAATCGTTTCACGTGGCACCCAGGCTCAGACTTCTCGGTACGTGGACTGTACAACCTCCTTTTTGACGGGTTCACATTCATCGCGCCTCCTGTACTTCACAACAATTGGGCAAGGCTTGTACCATCTAAAGTAGCGTACTTCCTCTGGATGGCTCTCCTCGGTCGTATTAAAACAAGAGATAACCTATACAAGATTGGGCTACTGGGATCGGAAGACACTAGATGCCCCTTCTGCAGCGAAGAAACTGAATCGTCTAGGCATCTCTTCATCCACTGCAACGTGACCATGAAGGCTTGGAACTTCTTTGCCAATCACTTAGATATAAGATGGTGCTGCACAAACTCCCCCCTAAGCTTTCTGGAATCTTGGCTCGGATTGGTTCAGGGCCAATCTCTCAAACTTATTTGGTTCATCGTCTTTGCTGCGGTATGCTGGTCCATTTGGAAAGTGCGAAATCGTCTCATCTTCGAGGGCGTAGCTTTGGACTTCGGTCGACTGCTAACCCTTATGTCAAGGAGCATCGCTGAATGGGTTCATTGGTCCAAGCTCTCTAACACTCTGTGCTTACAGGATGTTCTACTTTTCCTGCAATCCGTGTAATGACTTGATCTGATGTACCATCGATTGTACTCTCTACATTCGATTTGATGTATTACGAACCGATACATTGATATATTAATAAAATCTACCTTCAAAAAAAAAAACAAAGCTATCCACCAATTTTAATTCTAAAAGGCATTTGATGCCTCCAGTAAAATAAGTCAGTATATACTAGTAGCGGGGGACGCCTCACAATAGTTAGTAAACCTTTATGTGAAGGAGTTTAATTACATGCCATCACATAATATATAAAACTTCTAACTCATACATGGTACACTTTTGATGGCAGATTATAAATGATTGCAACAAAATTCTGATCTAAAAACGCAAAGATTGACCACTAGAACGAAGATAAAAGTGCGAAACGTATTAAAAAAACATTGTAACGACACGCGCTAAGCTACAAAGCATAGACAGATATAATGTTGAAGCTCTCGCTGCGCCAACCCCAAGCAATGCAAACATGAAACAAGCCTGGCCAAATTCGCGATCACACATGTAACACCGCAAGGGGAAAAGAGTAAATGCTATTGAGGAATAAAATCCAAGCCAATGCATGTTGAGAGTAACGTCGAAACGTCAACAAGAACACACGCAAAGGAACACGAAGCAGCAAGACAGCCTCGAGACAGATCAACTAAAGGCTCACATCGAGAAGACGAAGAATCTCTTTCGTTGAAGAGGGAGGGTTCAGCAGCTTGTTCCCGGCTTCCATCAGCTTCTCCTCAAACTTTGCCTCCGCCATCTCTCCTCTTCCTCTTTCACTACCTTCAACAACAACGAAAATGCAATAAAATTCATCCACATACTCCGAAATAAAGTACGGCTCGTGTAAGCAAGATTTAGTCAAAACAACAAACAGGAAACAGATGATGAGCTGGCGCACGTTAGGGTTATCGGTTGTGTTTAAAAAATGCAACGTCCCTCCCTTTTCTGTTTCGAGGGAGGGCGGGAGAGGTGGGGTGTAAAAAAACATGGTCCGAACGGCAGTTAAACTGGTCGGACCTAAAATAAACCAGTATCGGAGTCGATTTGAGGGTTAAATGTGGTCGTACGAACCGCCTAAAACCGGACCGATCAGGCGGTTGGCACGTTCTTCATTGACTGAAAAACCCGGTTTGCATGGGAGAGACACAATTGAAGAAGGAAAAAAAATCGAAATTGTCCCCAAAATTCCGTTTTCTCTCAAATGATAAAACCGTCGACGTTCTCCCTCCATATTTACCTTTTTTTCCTAATCAACAAACAAAGAAAAATGAAAAAAAGGCTTATGATTAACCCTACCTCTCTGTCCAACAGACGCTTCCAAGTGAGAAGCTTTGAAGTTTGCGGAAAAGAGGGAGAATGAAGTGTTGGGTTGACTTGTCAGTGAGAGAACGTAAAAATGAAGTAAAAGCCGAGAGGAAAGGACACGGAAGTGGGGCCGCAGATAATATATATTTGGGCAAATTACTTTCTATTCCCTGGTCTTGATCGAATTTTTTTATTGGATCATTTTTTTCTCATAAACGATTTAGTTGTCCCTGTATTTTGAAAAAATATTGGTCTCGGGTCCCTAGTTGACTTCAGAATCTATTTTTTTATTTTTTTGACATATGAAATGACTATTTTACCCTTTTAAAAAAAGACAAAATAATGACTCTTTTGTCTTTTCGTGAATAGGTGTGTGCAAATGGGATCGGTATTTCGGGATTCTCAAATTTTTTTCGGTATTTGGGATTTTGCGATCGGGATTTTCGTGATCGGGATTTTATTCGGTAGGGATTTTTCAAAAATTTTGGGAATTTCGGTATTTCGGGATAGTTCGGGATATTTTGGGATTTACAGAAATACCGAGTACTAAAGTGTAATTTTCCATATATATATTATAAAAAAAACTTGCGCAGCCCAACACCAAGCCCAGTGAAATATTAATACCATCCCATTCAAAAAACTTGCGTAGCCCAACACTAGTGAAATATTAATACCAGCCCATTAAAGACTTTAAAGTATTAAAAGTTAAAACCACTACACACTATACAGCCTACACTTACGAATTAAAACAAGTAAAAACGTCTTCCTATGCCGATCTTCATCTACCCCAAGTCCTATCCTCAACACTTACATCTCCGGCCACCTCTAGCTGCCTCCTGCCGCCTCCAACCACCTTCGACCGCCTCGAGCTACCTGCATAGATCTTCTGGTGAGTTTCTCTCTCTTATCAACCCTAAATTCCTAATTCTGAATTCAGTTAAATTATTTAGGGTTTTAAAATTTAGGTTTTTTTTAAATATAATTTAGGATTTGTTTTCAAATACAATTTAGGATTTTTGTTGCTAGGAGGCTTAGGTTCGATAAACTCTCTCCGATTTAGAAGTAGGAAGTATTGTTTCGGCAAGTGCAAAGGTATGTCTTTAACTTCTAATTACTTCTCCATTGTGAGCTTGTTTTGGTGCAATGAAAATGTTGTTGTATAATTGGTGAACCTGTGAACATTTGAATGTGAGCTTGTCTTTACTGATTTGGTTTTGTTTTGTGTTTCATTTCAGAGTCATCCAAACTCTCATTGAAATTGGGTCCAAATCCGACAGTGCTTCCTCCAACAATCTCGACGATATCAATTAACAAGTTTGGATTTATTGCCATGTCAAGATTTTCAAAGCTCTGAATGTTGTGTTTTATGCCTCTCGGCTCTGATGGTGGGCAGTAATGTGTAATAGGATGGATGAAACCAACATGAAATCTGAATGCTCCTAGTTTTGTCACTTTTTGAGGTTCTTAACAGATGAGAGATGCCTCTGATGCTTATGTGATTGTCTATTGTATCATATTCTAAATTCCTGTGTCCCAGTGCTAAATTCATGTTTAATATGGTGGTTGATAATTGTATTTCGGGATTGTATTTTTTTGGATTTAGGAAAGACTAAAGAATATGATTTTTATAAAAATTTTGAGATATTTCGGAAATTTTAGAATAATCCCAAAATTTTAATTTGGGATTGCGATTATCCTAAATTTTTTTTTGTACGGGATCAGGATGACTTTTTTGGCTATTCAGTATTTGGGATATTCGGGATTTGGGATTTTGGGATCAGGATATTCCGAATGCACACCCCTATTTTTGAAGGGTAAAAAAATCATTTTACATGTGAAAAAATGAAAAAAGAAGAAGTTGATTTGATCGGTGGGGACCCCAGACAATATTTTTTTCATAAAATAGGGACGAGTTACTCATTTATGAGAAAGGAGGGACCCGATAGGAGAATTATGTTAAGTCCAGAGACTAGAGGATAATTTGCCCTATATATTTTAAAATCTCTACGGTCATATTTTTTTTCTAAAATGATATCAGTGAGATTGAAAAAAATATCATTTTAGAGAAAGTATCAAATAAGAAAGATTTATATTTTTTATTCAAAAATTGTAAAATTGAAATAATCAATACATAAATAATAAAAAAATATTTTGTCTATATTCAAATTACATTGAATCTAAATTTATTAGATGATTCAAATACTATATTCGATGAGTATATTTTCTTCCAACAAAATAATAATCTTAAATAGTGTTTTAAAATATTTTTAAATTTATAAAGTATATAAAAATATATGTATTTATTATAAACATCAATTTATGCAAACATTGGGACATAAATTTAATACCAAAATACTATAAAAGTATTAGTTATTACCATAGAAAGGTGATCACATTTTTACATTAATTTTGACAAGAACCTTTTATCATTTTAGAGATATTATCCTTTTAGAAGAGATCAATTTATAAAGATTTTAATGTATATGTAAAAATAAAAAAGTAAAATTGTAATATAGTCAAATAAACTCCGAAGATTATGTATTTTTTTTACTAATTCACAAAGCCCAAACAATAATGTAATTTGAGTAATATATATTTTTGAATCTCTAGAATGGAATAAATAAATTGTTGGGAACATTGCACTTGACTAAAATATCACAATTAAAAAGTCTAAACAAATAAATGCACTATCGGTCTTATCACCTCGTCCTCCTCCTCCTCCATCTCCCTCCGCCCTTCTCTACCATCTTTCCATTCCTCTCCGTTGGAAATGAATTTAGAATTAATGGCTAGAAGGAGATTTAAGTGTAGCTTACACCACTCACCCAAGGAAATAAAACTTTACTAAACTAAAAACTTTGGTCAAAGACCTTACAAGACTCACAGCTCACTTTTCACTCTTATCACCTTCTTTGATTTATTTCTGAAATTACAATCTCTGTTAGTAGGCCCACTTATCCTGTATATAGAGGAATGTCTACCCACTTGGAATTTTTTAGATTTTCCTAGATGAAAATCATTACATTCCATAATAAAATATACTAGATAATTCTAGATAATTATGACTCCAATATGTTAATAGATAAATAAGAGTACTCTAGGCTAGTCTACAACTAGTTCTAGAATTGTCTCTAACTTATAAGATTTTTTCTTGATCACACGTGCTATATCTAGATAATTTTAGATATTAGTAGCTAATAAAGTTTATATTTTCAACATCCTCCCTTAAATTTGATTTGCTAATAACTCCAAGACGTTCTCGCAAAGTGATGAAGACTTCATGCTTGAGTGGTTCTATGAATACATCATTAACTTCATCTTGAGACTTTGCGTACCTTACTTGCACTTTATTCTCTAAAATGCACTCTCTGATAAAATGATATCATGTGTCAATGTGTTTTCTATGATTGTGGAGCACTGGATTCTTTACTAGAGCTATTGCTGACTTGTTATCCACGTATATCGTAGTTGGTTCTTCTTACTCCATTTTTAGCTACTTCATTAAATTCCTTAACCATATCGCATGACAAACACACGATGTTGCTACAATGTACCTAGCTTCGCAAGTGGAGAGTGTAATGATCTGTTGCTTCTTGGAACTCCATGTAAAGCTGGTATATTCGAGAAAGAATACAAACCATGTAGTACTTTTTCTTTCATCCAAGTCTCTAGCCCAATCGCTATTGACACATCCAACAAGTTTATACTTTTCAGATTATGAGTAAAATAGGCCGAAATCAAGCGTACTTTTTATATAGCGCAGAATTCTCTTGGCTACCTTTATATAAGTAGTCGTTAGTATTTCCATGTATCGACTAACTAGTCCCACTGCATAGAGAATATATGGCCTTGTGCATGTTAAATACCTTAGGCTTCCAACAAGACTTTTGTAAAGAGTTGGATTGACCTTTTGCCTGCATCGATTCTTGATAGCTTGATTATGCATTCCACAAGAGTAATCACCGGATTACACTCATTCATTTTAAATCTCTTTAGGATTTCTCTTGCATATCCTTCTTGAGATATGAATATCCCATTTTTCATTTGTTTCACTCAAGCCCCAAATAATAAGACATAAGCCCGATATTGTCATCTCCAATTCTCTCATCATTGCTTTCTTGAATTCTGCGAACATTGTTGGACTATTGTCAGTAAAAATCAGATCATCCATGTACAAGCATACAAGTAACATATCTCCTTTTTCGTTCACCTTCACATAGAGAGCATGTTCATGTGGGCACTTGCTAAAATTATTTTCTTGAAAGTATTTATCAATTTTTTTATACCATGCCCTCGGTACTTGTTTTAGGCCATACAAAGCCTTCTTCAACATTAGAAATTTATTCTCATGTCCATTAATTTCATTACTTGTTGGCTGCTTAACATAAATGTCTCTTTAAGGTGTTCATTTAGAAATGTAGATTTCACATCCATTTGATGGACTTTCTATTTATTTTGAGCGGCTAGAGAAATAATTAATCTAATAGTTTCAAGAGCAAATACCTCATCATAGTCAATGCCTACTCTTTGGATGTACCCTTTAGCAACCAATCTTGCTTTGTATCTTTCAACTTCTCCCTTAGCATTTTTCTTGATTTTTTACACTCACTTTACTCCTATTGCCTTTTGCCTTTTCAAAAGTGTTGTGAGCTCCCAAATGTTATTCTTTTCTATAGCCTTGATTTCTTCATTCATTGTCTTTCTCCATTTTTTTTTCTTATGGTTTCTTAAAACGATATTGGATCACTATCTACAAAGAGACAAAAGAGTGATACGTTGACTGTATAGATGTCAGTTAAACTCCTTCCCTGCAAAGGCCTCTCGCTCAAACTTTCATCTGATGATGATGAATCATGATGTTGTGCTGAAGGTGATGAAGTAGCTGGAGCAAATAGTTGTGGTGATTCTTCTTCTTCTAAAATAGGGAGAAAACTATAATCATTTTCTTGAATGCCAAAATCTCAGATGCCTTCTTCATCAAATTCCACATTTCTACTTATGATGACCTTTCGATTGATTAGATCATATAACTTGTATCCTTTAGATCGAGAGTCATAACTGATAAATAAGTACTTAACACTCCTATCATCAAGCTTCGATCTCTTTTGACTTGGCATTTGAGCATGTGTGATACTCCCGAACAATCGTAAATGTGAGATGACAAGTTTTAGTCCACTCCATGCTTCTTGAGGAGTCATGTTCCACATACTTTTTATAGGGCATCAGTTTATCAGATAAACTGCACAATCAACTGCTTCTGCCCAAAATTCCTTGGGTACTCTCTTGGTCCTTATTCCTTAACATGCCATGTTGAAAATTTTTCTTTTTCTTCTTTTATCAACTCCATTTTGTTGTGGCGTATATGGAACTTTAAGAGGATGATGAATTCCATTATCTTCACAATAGGTCTCGAACTCTTTTGATGTAAACTCAACTCATCTCTCTGATCTCATGGCCATAATTTTGAAGCCACTTTCTTTCTCCACGAGAGTTTTAAATTTCTTGAAATTTGAGAAAACCTCCGATATTTGTTTCAAGAAATAAACCCAAGATTTTTGACTAAAATTATCGACAAATATGAGGAAGTAGTTATTTTCACCACACGAATTTGGCTTTAGAGATCCCCAAACATCTGTGTGAACTAACTGTAGTGGCTTTGTGGCTCTCGTCAATGTTTCCTTAGGAAAACTTTTTCTAAAATGTTTTACAAATAAACAGCCTTCGCAAAGCTGATCTGCGTGGTAAATTCTTGGCAATCCTCTAACCATCTTTTGTTTGGATAATTATTTTAATCCTCCAAAATTAAGATGTCTATACCTCAAATGCCAAAGCCATGACGAATCCTTCATACATGCTGTCAAACATCTCAGAACATCATTTTGAATATTTATATAGAACATCAAATTTCTCGTCATTGACACTTTGGCAATTAATCTCCCATTTATATCTTTTATGAAAATGCTAAAAGTCCTCTATATTCATCTTATAGCCCTTTTCTACGAGTTGTCCCATACTTAGTATATTCATTTTAACATCAGGGATATAATAAACATTAGAAATAAACTGCTGATTTTCATTTTTTAATCGAATCAAGATTTTGCCAAGATCACTTACCAGAGTTTTTGCACCATTCCCGAATGTCATGTTGCTAGAAATTGATTCATCAAACTCTATGAACTTCTCTTTTATGTTGCACATATGATTACTTGCTCCCGTATCAAGCACCCATGCAAAGATTTTATCGTAGTCACTTCCTTTGTAAACCACCAACAAGGTCTGGTCTTCTTGATTTTTGTAACTAATATAATTGACTTTCTCATTGACATTATTTGAAGAAAATAGACACTCCAAAGCATAATGACCAATCTTATGACAATTTTAGCATTAAATTTGAGATTTGTCATACCTCGGCCTATTATTGTGCCAGGAATAATTCCCTCTACCACGTCCTCTTATGGAGCACAACCTTTGCTACCTTTGATCATCATCATTTAACTTGCCTCGTCCTCTTCTTCTTCCCTTGTAATAGTCACGTCCTCTTCCTCTAGTATTACTACTAGAGCTCTCTCCTCTATCTTTTAGAGTGAGCTTAGTTTGTAGGCGTTCTTCTACTCCTCCCTCTTGCTTCTTTTTCCTCATTCTTTCTTCATGAAATTGTAGGGAATCCATGAGCTCATCCATGGTTGTTGATTCAAGGTCTTTTGACTCTTCAATTGCAACAATAATATAGTTGAATCTAGGTACAAGTGAATGTAGTATCTTCTCAATTACACAACTAACATCCAAGACTTCACCATTTCTCCGTAGTTGATTAACAACTACTAGGACTCGCAAAAAGTAAGCCGATATTAATTCTGACTCTTTCATCATGAGAGATTCAAACTCATCTTTTAGAGTTTGTAGTCGAACCTTCTTTACTTTATCAGCTCCTCTGAACAAATTTTGCAAGATCTCTCATGCTTGCTTTGCGGTAGTAACCCTTGATATTTTTTCAAACAATGACTCATCCATACTTTTGATAGATGAGGTAGAGAGATTTCTTGTCTCTCTTTCTCAAACCACGTAGCACTTCCTTCTGGTTTTGCAAAAGTACCGTTTCATCCTCCTATTTGACGTAACCTTTCTCGACAGTTTCTCATACGTCTTGCAAGCCGAGCAACGCCGTCATTTGGATGGACCAATTCTTATAATTGTCTTTAGTGAGTCTAGGAACTAAAAAAAGGAATATGTTGCTAGCCATTATCTTAGCTCTAATATCACTTTGTTGGAAATGAATTTAGAATTAATGGCTAGAAGGAGATTTAAGTGTAGCTTACACCACTCACTCAAGGAAATAAAACTTCATTAAACTAAAAGCTTTGGTAAAAAATGTTATAAGATTCTAGCCATCATAGTTGATAATGCTTCTTCAAATGATTCAACGATTCACAATTTGAAATCATCCACTGGCTATAAGTTGAAGAGCATATTAGCTAATCATGAACACTTGCATATGAGGTGTTGTGCTCATATTCTGAATTTGGTTATTAAAAGTGGTTTGAGACAAATTTCTCAATCTATTTGAAGGATTCGCAATACTGTAAAGTATGTTGTGAGTTTTGCTCCAAGGCTGAAAGTGTTTGAGGATTGTGTGAAAGCCCCGGGTTTAGATTACAAGAAAGGATTGTGTATACATGGTGGAATTCCACATATTTGATGTTGGATGCAGCTGAGAAGTATGAAAGAGCATTCACTCATTTAGAAAGAGATGTTGGCAGATTTTTGCGATATTTTATTGATCCTAAGGATAATAGAGATGATGATGATGAGATAGAGAGATTGGCAAGAACGGAGATCATGCCTTATACTAGGATGATTGAAAAGATGCAAGACGTTTATTGAAGTTTCTAAAGATGTTTTATGAAGTTACAAGGAAATTTTCTACAAGTACAGGTGTAACATCCAATGAATTTTTCATGATCTTATGGACATGCATCATGTACTAGAGAAGCGTGTCTTAAATAGTGATTCAATAGTGGCATCTATGGCAATGAAGATGCTAGCAAAATTTAACAAGTATTGGGATGCATTTTAATCCATTAACGGCTTATTATATGCTACTGTTATTTTGGATCCTCGATACAAGCACAAGTATGTGAGGATTTTACTTGCTAAATTATACACCGAAGCACAAGCAAATGCATATGCAAATCAAGTGGATTCAATGTTGTCTAACTTGTATTTATAATATGAAGAGCGTTCACGTCGATCTTGTATAAATGCCTCCACGAGCTTATTCCATGTTGATGTGCAATTGGAAGAGGATGAGGAAGATGTCAATGATGATGATGATGACATAGTTGGCTTGAAATTTCAGGATGAATGAGATAAACAAATTTTGGCAGATAAGTCTAATGATACAATATCAAATTTAGCCAAATACTTGCAAGGTCCATTGGAGATCACTTCTGATACTTTTGATATCTTGAGTTGGTGGAAAGTTAATGGCATCAAGTACCCAATCATGGCTAATATTGCACTAGATGTGCTAGCAATTCTAGTGTCAACTGTTGCCTCATAATCATCTTTCAGTACGTTAGACCCTCACTGAAGTTCGTTGAAGCCAAGAACCGTACAAACTTTAGCGTGTGCTCAAAATTGGTTATGGGTCAACCAACACACTAATGATGAGGAAGAGGAATTGGATGAGAATAAAATACTTGAATATTAGTTATTTATTCCTAACTCATTACTTTTTTGACTTTTCGTTACTAGGCAATTGAAGTTTTAATTTCATAACTTATGTAATATGCAGAACTCGAGGAAGAATTAGAACGCGAAGATGATGACTCAAAGGCTAAAAGTTGAAGACTACAACTTGGAATGCGAAGTTGAAGAATTGAACTCATATTCTTGAGCTTAAACAGTGTAATTGGATGTTGGATTTGGATTGTAATTTGAGCTTAAACTAACTTGGATTGTAGCTTGATATTGAACTTGGATTTTAATTTGAGGTTGAACTTGGATTATTGATGTGGCATAGTTTGTTTTAAGGTCTCATTTGAAGGCTGAATTTCATGGATATTTGTTTTACGCTTGGGCTTACCAAAATGCTTGATATTTAAAAGCTGAACTTTGATTTTTTTTAAGATTAATTTGCGGTTTCAAACCACACTAAATCACGAAACCGCCCAAACCACAAAACCATGGCTTTCCATGAAACCAATAACCCAATGGTTTAAAAATTGACATTTTAAATTCTTTGTTTTGGTGTCAAAAACCACACCGAAACCACCACACCGCTCCGATTACAGGCCTTCTTATCACCTCCTTTGATTTATCTCTCAAATTACAATCTCCATTTGTAAGCTCACTTATCCTATATATAGAGGAATGTCTACTCACTTGGAATTTCTAAATTTTCCTAGATGAAGATCATTTCATTCCACAATAAAATATTTTAGATAATTCTAGATAGTTATTACTTTAATATGTTAATAAATAAATAAGAGTACTCTAGGTTATTCTACAGCTAGTTCTACAATTGTCTCTAACTTACGGGATTTTCTCTTGATCACACGTGCCATATCTAGATAATTCTAGATATTAGTAACCAATCAATTTTATTTTCAACACTCTCCACACCGTTATAGCTATTATTAACATTACAAGCGCCCGGGAATCGGATCGGAGGCTCGATTAGGGCGATGCTTTGGTTGAGAAGCGTCGAATCGGCGCCCTACAGGGCTACTGGACGGGGAAATGACGTCAAGTAACCGCTCAGAAAAAGGTTAGTGGTGGTGTGGTCGTCGCCGTTGGAGGTTATTAAGAGAATCGGAAGTGGACGGAGTGGAAGTAGTTGGGCAACGAGATCGGGTCGACGACAAAGGTTCGGATATGAATGTAATTTAATAAAATAAAATAGAACGTTGCATGTCTATTTCACCGGCGAATTGGGCAAAATCGAAGGTTAAAACCAAAGTATATATAGAGGACGAACTACTTTACATTTTTTTATGTCGTAGGGTTGGAAGGTCCATGCAATTGAAACTCGTTGGGTCGGGAGAGGCTTGCGGTTCTTGAAGGGCTTGGTGGAGGTGACAATGGGGCAGTGGGAGAGAGAAGAAGATAGAGGGGAGAGAGAAAGGGATGGTCGAGAAATATTTTTTGTCTTGGGGCACTCTAGTCATTTTAGGTGAACAATTCTCCGAAAATATCTTCGATTCTCGTTTTAGGGTCTCTCAGAGTTTATTTAACTATACTTTAAAATTCTAAATATAATTATCCCTAAAATGAATGATTATATATAGGATGAGATCAGTGCAGGTTAGCAATTTCGGTGTAAAATTTGAAACTAACTTACAATTTTCTTAACACAAGAATTCAAACTGTACAGTTTGCAGTTTGCTATTAAAATTGTGGTTACAAATTGGTGCTTTGCAATTTTCAGTTTGACACTGCTTCTCTTCGATCCAAATCGAAGACTCATTTAGAAGAATCATTATGAGGAATTTTTTTTTATTTTTTAATTTATTTTAGAAAAACTCAATGCATAGTAGTTTCATCAACGACCAAAGTTGTACATTGAACAAAATAGATTCACACATATTATGGCAAACCACAAAATATAAAAAAATATAAAATTTCACTAACAAACAAATAAAACTAAACACAACCCCAAGATAACTTAGATCATGTCAAATCACATATTGGAGAAAAGATAATAAATTGACAAATTTGAAGTTCTAAGTTGACAAATCATAAACTACAATAGTAAATTAATAAATTTCAAAGTCCAAGTTGACAAATCACAATAACGTAAATGAAAATTATTCACAAATTCCACACAATTTCTTCTTTAACTAAACTTATACAAAAACAAATTTATTTTTATAATTACGATACGATGTAGTTTCCCAGACTAAATAATTTACAAACCAAACTCTAAATGAAAATATGTAGTACACTTTGAAACGACATCACGTTACTACTAAAAATTTGCGATTTCAAAATTTTTTATGTGGTGCGGTGAAAAATAAAACCGATTTTTATTTGTTGTAGTTTTAATCTCACCCCTAATTATAAGCCTGGAAGGCAACCAGATTAGTTTTTAAAATAAACACGATATCTGAAGGACTTTTAATTTAATCTTTTCAAAGTTTTGCATACACAATTAAACAGTTAATTTTTTTATAATTTACGATTCCATCTCTCCTGTTAAAAAAATAATTTTCTAAATTAGGGGTTATTATGTATTTTGATAACTAAAATCGAAATATTTATTTTTATCATTAAATATTTCGACGAATGTCTACTTAAAAACAAAAATACTTTTCTCACTAATAAAAAAAAATCCCACCCCGTCCCTTCTTCCCCTACCTCCGCCTTCTTCTTCCTCTCTCTTTGCCGTCAACCGTATTACAGTAGAACCGGGAGCCTGAGCTCACCGGCGAGTCGTGGTCATCACCTCCGTAGGAGAGGGGGCCCACCCACCCGCATTCCATCCCCATGGGATCAGTTATACCACTTGGCGATGTGGAGAAAGCACTCGTACCTGGTGGCGTCCTGCAAGTCCGCTCTCAGCAAGCTCGACTCCCTCCCCCCGACCCCGATCCCGACAAGGAGGAGGATGAGTTTTTGGTTTTTTTTTTTTTAAAAAAAAGGAGAAGGTTGAAGATGTAAGAGGAGAAAGAAGAGGTAGGTATTTTTTAGTGAGATTTCAAATACTCTTCCCCGGAGGAAATTGAATATTTCGCGCGTATAATAAACTCAAACTTAAAGGACGAAAATTTCAGTTTGGCAGCAAGAATGATGAAATTATAGATTTCAGTAGACACAAAAAAATATCAATTTTAAAACGGTCTAAAATCACAAAAGTTTAAATGCAATTAGTTAAACCGAGAAAAAAAGAATCTTATATACGCGGAGGAGGAGGAAGATGAAGATCAGGGGATGATGCATCGACATCGGTTAAGATAGGTTGCGCCCAATGTTCATTTTCCCAATGCGGAGTCTCTTCTGAGGAGGAAGATCCGAGGACGGATCAGTGTGTATCAAGATGGAGTCATCCTCCTTGAAATCACCTCGCACGAATCCCATTGCGATTTCGTTCTCGACCAGCTGTTGTAAAACCCGCTTCACTGGCCTCGCTCCGAACTTGGGGTCGAAACCCAGCTTCGACAGCAAATCAACAGCTCCCTTGGTATAATGCAGATCGATGTGCTGTTGTTTGAGCCTCTCTTTCACTCGGTTCACCTGTATCGGAAGAAGAGAGAGTACATCATTAAAAAATCAGCAACAAGATGAAGAAGAAGAAGAAGAAGAAGAAGAAGAAGAAGAAGAACAACAAGTAAAAGGCAAAATGTTGCGAGATCAGCTACTCTACCTGTATCTCCACAATCTTAGAGATCTCCTTTGAGTCGAGGGGCTGAAAGACAATATACTCGTCAATACGATTCATGAATTCTGGGCGGTACGTTTGACTAGCCAATTCCACGACTTTACCCTTCATGGCCTCGTAAACAGCTTCCTTGCTATTATCATCATCTATCGAGCTGCGGAGAGCTTCGAGTATCAAATGGGAGCCGATGTTCGAAGTCATGATTACTACAGTGTTTGTAAAGCTAACAAGCCTTCCATGAGAATCAGTAATCCTACCATCATCCAACAGCTGCAACAGAATGTTAAATACATCAGGATGAGCCTTTTCCATTTCATCAAATAAAACCACTGAATAGGGCCTTCGACGAACTGCCTCCGTCAGTTGCCCACCGTCATGGTAGCCAATGTAACCAGGCGCAGCTCCTATCAAGCGGGAAACATTAAGCTTGTCCATGTACTCGCTCATATCTATTCTTACAAGAGCGTTTTCTGTGTTAAAAAGAAAACCTGCCAAAGCCTTCGCTAGCTCAGTCTTACCAACCCCTGTTGGCCCCATGAACATTAAGCTAGCAATTGGCCGGTTTGGGTCGGACAATCCAGTTCTGGAGCGTCTAATTGCATCTGCCACTGACTTCACTGCAATATGTTGACCAACTACCTTCTTGTGGAGGACATTTTCTAGTGAGCCGAGTTTCTCTCTCTCTGATTGTTGAAGATTAGACACTGGTATGCCGGTCCATTTACTTACTATTTCAGCAATGTCAAGATCGATAACCTCTTCTCGGATCAATGATTTGCCGGACTGCCGGAGCTCAGAAAGGGTTTTTTCGGCCTCACTTAATTGTTTCTTAAGTGAAATTAGAGTTCCAGGTTTGAGTTCAGTAGAAGAGACCGAGTCTTTATCAATCTACAAGACGGAAATGACAAAGAAAATGCTCAAGTAGTTATTGATAAGCATATCATACAGGACAGAAAAAAAAAATCTAACTTTTACCTCTTTTTTAATCGATCGTATTCCTTCCATCAGAGCTTTCTCACTATCCCATTGCTCACTTAGTTCTTTCTGTTTTTCTTTGAAAGACCCTAGATCGTGCTCAAGTTTGCTTAATCGTTCCTTGGATTCTCTGCCAGTTTCGTTTTTCAGCGATAGTTTTTCCATCTCCAATTTCGACACTGCTCGGTTTACTTCATTTAACGCTGTCGGCTTGGAAGAAATTTGGGTCGCTAATTTTGCAGCAGCTTCATCCACAAGATCGATGGCTGCAGAAAGATGTATTCAGGGCAGTTCAACAACTACGAATGAAATGAAATCCACGCATTTAGGATTCCTGCTGGTGCAAAAAGACGAGGAAATGACACCAATAAGAGAATGGACAGTTCGCCATTACCTTTGTCGGGAAAAAAACGCTCGGCGATATATCTATCTGCTAGCATTGAGGCAGAAACAAGGGCACTATCTGATATTTTGACACCATGATGTCGCTCATACTGCTGTCGCAACCCACGAAGAATGGAGATTGTGTCCTCAACAGATGGTTGGTCACAAAGGACTTGCTGAAACCTTCGCTCAAGTGCTGCATCCTTCTCAATGTACTTCCTATACTCCTTCAAGGTGGTTGCTCCGATACAGCAGAGCTCTCCGCGGCCAAGCATTGGCTTCAACAAGTTTGCCGCATCCATTGTCCCCCCAGATGTAGCTCCTAATAAGAAATCCCACTGTTATAACTCAAAATCAACAGTTCAAAGCCCCGGATCCGAACGCACAGGATATAAAATTAAATTGAGATGCCAAATCTCAGCTTCCACAATAAAACAGATAGCATCATATATAAATATCAATGTTGTACCAAAACAGAGCCAACCTGCGCCAACAATAGTATGAATCTCATCAATAAACAGAATAACCTCTCCATTTGATGAGGTAACATCTTTCAATACCGCTTTTAGCTTCTCTTCAAACTGCCCACGCAACTGGGTACCGGCAACTAGTGATCCCACATCTATAGAAAAAATCTGGTATATCAATACCAAAGTATATCAATACCAAAGTATAACCAATTAGTCGAGCAACGTGCAAAAAGTTGCATACCCAAGAGAGAAAACAACTTGAATAGAAATATAACTAATTACACTGGATAGACAATATTAACGCATAAAATAAGAACTTTGTTTTGAGACTAAAAAGAACCTTTAGATTCGACAATTGCTGAGGTACATCACAGCTTACAATCCTTTGAGCCAGTCTATAAACAAGAGAACAAAAAGCATATCGATGAGTCAAGAGGAACAAAGAGCAATAACACTAAGGAACAAATCACTGAGTAATTAATTCTCTTGAGAGACGTTCCATTCTACATACCCCTCCACAATTGCGGTTTTGCCAACACCAGGCTCACCAATGATAACCGGATTATTTTTGGTCTGCCTGCACAATATTTGGATACAGCGCTGGATTTCGGCATCTCGGCCTATTACAGGGCCAAGTTCACCATTTTTCGCTTGTTTCGTCAGGTCACAACCGTATTTTTCCAGCTCATGGTACTTCCTCTCAGGACCTGTACATATTAAGCCAAAAAAACAACCCGGATGGATTCTACTGAACGTTCACATTCAATTTTACACGCAGACGACTCTGTCAACAGAAAATTACAAATAAAATGAAACACAAACTAAAGTTATATCATGTCAAATTCCATATTGGAGAGAAGATAATAGCAAATTCCATATCATGTCAAAATAAAATGAAACACAAACTAAAATTTTAAATTGACAAATCACAAATTACAATAATAAATTAATAAATTTCAAGTTAACAATCACTGTAGCAAAAATAAAACTTATACACCAATTTCAAGCAACTTTTTTTCTTTAACTAAACTTATATTATTTTTATAGTTAAGATACGATGCAGTTTTGCGGAATGAATAAAATATTAAACCAAATCCGAAACAAAAATATGTGTTCAATTTCAAACCACATCATGATATTACTAAAACTTTGTAATTTCAATTTTTTTATGCGATGCGGTGCGAACCGTGCAACAGTAGATCCGGAAGCCCGAGTTCACCGGCGAGATCGCGCGAGTCGTGGTCATCACCTCCATAGGAGTGGGGCCCATCCACCTGCATTCCATTCCCATAGGAGCCGTCTAAAATCATAAAAATTTAAATTCAATTAGTTAAACCGAAAAGAAAAAAAATCATATATGCACGGAGGAGAAGGAAGATGAAGATCAGGGGGTGATGCATCGACATCAATTAAGACCCGAGGGTACCAATGTTCATTTTCGCAATGCGGAGTCTCTTCTGAGGAGGAAGATCCGAGGACTGATCGATATCAATTAAGATGGAGTCATCCTCCTTGAAATCACCTCGCACGAATCCCATTGCGATTTCGTTCTCGACCAGCTGTTGTATAACCCGCTTCACTGGCCTCGCTCCGAACATCGGGTCGAAACCCAGCTTCGACAGCAAATAAACAGCTCCCTTGGTATAATGCAGATCGATGTGTTGTTGTTTGAGCCTCTCTTTCACTCGGTTCATCTGTTTTGGAAGAAGAGAGTGTACATCATCAAAAAATCCGCAACAAGATGACGAAGAAGAAGAAGAAGAAGAAGACCAAGTAACATGCAAAATGTTCCGAGATTAGCTACTCTACCTGTATCTCCACAATCTTAGTGATCTCCTTTGAGTCGATGGGCTGAAAGACAATATACTCGTCAATACGATTCATGAATTCTGGGCGGTACGTCTGACGAGCCAATTCCACGACTTGCCCCTTCATGGCCTCGTAAACAGCTTCCTTGGTATCTTTTGTGTTGCGAAGAGCTTCGAGTATCAAATGGGAGCCGATGTTCGAAGTCATGATCACTACAGTATTTGTAAAGCTAACATGCCTTCCATGAGAATCAGTAATCCTACCATCATCCAACAGCTGCAACAGAATGTTAAATACATCAGGATGTGCCTTTTCGATTTCATCAAATAAAACCACGGAATAGGGCCTTCGACGAACTGCCTCCGTGAGTTGCCCACCGTCGTGGTAGCCAATATAACCAGGCGGAGCTCCTATCAAGCGGGTAACATTATACTTGACCATGTACTCGCTCATATCTATCCTTACAAGGGCTTTTTCTGTGTTAAAAAGAAAACCTGCCAAAGCCTTCGCTAGCTCAGTCTTACCAACCCCTGTTGGCCCCATGAACATTAAGCTAGCAATTGGTCGGTTTGGGTCGGACATTCCAGTTCGGGAGCGTCTAATTGCATCTGCCACTGACTTCACTGCAATATGTTGACCAACTACCTTCTTGTGGAGGACATTTTCTAGTGAGCCGAGTTTCTCTCTCTCTGATTGTTGAAGATTAGACACTGGTATGCCGGTCCATTTACTTACTATTTCAGCAATGTCAATTTCGGTAACCTCTTCTCGGATCAATGATTTGCCGGACTGCCGGAGCTCAGCAAGGGTTTTTTCGGCCTCACTTAATTGCTCCTTAAGTGAAATTAGAGTTCCAGGTTTGAGTTTAGTAGAAGATGCATAGTCTTTATCAATCTACAAGACGGAAATGACAAAAGAAGATGCTCAAGTAGTGATTGATAAGCACATCATACTGGACTAAGAAAAAAAAAACCCAACTTTTACCTCTTTTTTAATCGATCGTATTCGTTCCATCAGAGCTTTCTCACTATCCCATTGCTCACTTAGTTCTTTCTGTTTTTCTTTGAAAGACCCTAGATCGTGCTCAAGCTTGCTTAATCGTTCCTTGGATGCTCTGCCAGTTTCGTTTTTCAGCGACAGTTTTTCCATCTCCAATTTCGTCACTGCTCGGTTTACTTCATCTAACGCTGTCGGCTTGGAAGAAATTTGGTTCGCTAATTTTGCAGCAGCTTCATCCACAAGATCGATGGCTGCAGAAAAGATGTATTCCGGAAAGTTCAACAACTACAAATGAAATGAAACCCTCGCATTTAGGATTCCTGCTGGTGCAAAAAGACAGGAAATGACACCAATAAGAGAATGGACAGTTCGCCATTACCTTTGTCGGGAAAAAAACGCTCCGGGATATATCTATCTGCTAGCATTGAGGCAGAAACAAGGGCACTATCTGATATTTTGACACCATGATATCGTTCATACCGCTGTCGCAACCCACGAAGAATGGAGATTGTGTCGTCAACAGATGGTTGGTCACAAAGCACTTGCTGAAACCTTCGCTCAAGTGCTGCATCCTTCTCAATGTACTTCTTATACTCCTTCAAAGTGGTTGCTCCGATACAGCAGAGCTCTCCTCGGCCAAGCATTGGCTTCAACAAGTTCGCCGCATCCATTGTCGTCCTAGATGTAGCTCCTAATAAGAAGTCCAACTGTTAAAACTCCAAATTAGCAGTTCAAGCCCCGGATCCACACGCACAGGATAATAATTAAATCCAGATGCCAAATCTCAGCTTCCACAATAAAACAGATAGCATCATATATAAATATCAATGTTATACCAAAACAGAGCCAACCTGCGCCAACAATAGTATGAATCTCATCAATAAACAGAATAACCTCTCCATTTGATGAGGTAACATCTTTCAATACCGCTTGTATCTTCGCCTCAAACTGTCCACGCCACACGGAATTGGCAACTAGTGATCCCACATCTATAGAAAAAATCTGGTAAATCAATACCAAAGTATAATCAATTAGTCGAGTAACATGCAAAAAGTTGCATACCCAAGAGAGAAAACAGCTTGAATAGAAATATAACTAATTACACTGGATAGACAATATTAATGCATAAAAGAAGAACTTTTGTTTTGAGACTAAAAAGAACGCGACGGTATAACCTTTCGATTCGACAATTGATGAGGTACATCACAGCTTACAATCCTTTGAGCCAGTCTATAAAGAACAGAACAAAAAGCATATCGATGAGTCAAGAGGAACAAAGAGCAATAACACTAAGGAACAAATCACTGAGTAATTAATTCTCTTGAGAGACGTTCCATTCTACATACCCCTCCACAATTGCGGTTTTGCCAACACCAGGCTCACCAACGATAACCGGATTATTTTTGGTCTGCCTGCACAGTATTTGGATACAGCGCTGGATTTCGGCATCTCGGCCTATTACAGGGCCAAGTTCGCCATTTTTTGCTTTTTCTGTCAGGTCATAACCATATTTTTCCAGCTCATGGTACTTCCTCTCAGAATCTGTACATATTAAGCCAAAAAAAACCCGGATGGATTCACAACTTGTACACGCAGACGACTGTGTCAACATAAAATTATAAAAAGGTGTAATGTTTCGTGATTTGGCAGAGTGTTTCCACAGACAACATGATTTCCAACGTGCTGGCGTTACAGGAGTAAAATTTAATGAACTTACATTGTTTGGTGACGTTAGTGGTAGGCTGCACCTTGGTGACGTTAGTGGTAGGCTGCACCTTGATGACGTTAGTGGTAGGCTGCTCCTTCGTGACGTTAGTGGGAGGCTCCACCTTTCTTCCTCTTTCTGTTCCTCTTTCTGTTCCTCTTTCTCTTGCTCTTCCTACTGCCTTCACGGAAACAGCTAAAAAGAACAACAAGACTGACAGTGAGAATGCCTTATCTGCGTGAAGGTTTTGCATGATTTACAAAACAGATGCCGAGTGAGTGAGGTGCCCTAGGGAAATTTCCCAGTGTTAGGGTTTTGAATGGGTTTATAAAGCATATGCCGAGTGAGTGGGGTGCCCTAGGGAAATTTTGCCGCGTTAGGGTTTTGCATAGTTTTTATAAAACAAATGCCGTGCCAAAGAAAACCCGAACTCCTAGTTAATGAGAACTGGGTTATCGCACAATCTCTTATAAATAGTCTTATCAATCAAATTTTTTGCCAGGGATGAAAATCGGTGAATTCTAAAAAAATGCATTGTTGAGTTCACTTTAGGTTGTAAATTGGTGTTTGGCACGACGTTCAAACCTCTTTATGCAGTAGATTGGTAGTGTCTAAACAAATGTTTGCTAGATAATGACAATGAATCTTACCTATTTTCAAAAGATCGATAGTTTGAATTACAATATTTATAAAAGAGAAAAACTTTACTTAAAAATGGAACAAAACTCAGTCGTATAAAGTTTAAAAATTTAGATTCAATTAATTAAACTTAAAATTCAAGAAAAAAAGAAATCTTAAATGCGTGGTTTCTTCTCCGAGGAGGAGGAGGAAGATCAAGATCAGGGGATGATGCATCGACATCAGTTAAGATAGGTTGCCAATGTTCAATTTTCGAATGTGCACTCTCTTCTGAGGAGGAAGATCCGAGAACGGATCGGTGCAATCAAGATGGAGTCATCCTCCTTGAAATCACCCAGCATGAATCCCATTGCGATTTCATTCTCGACCAGCTGTTGTATAACCTGTTGTTTGTACGGATACGAGTACTTGATTAGGATCGTGTGTAATCGAGGCAAGTATTAGACACTTTCTCCGTAAGACGAGATTGCCCCTTATATTTCAGTGCGTATGGGCTACAACAATCGTCCCTAAGATACAACGACTATCAGGAATGTTGCACACGAACTCGAAACTTTCGGGACAATGCAAGAGAAGGCAAATGTCGCTGGGATGGGAATTAGGGCAGGGGGACTGGCCTATTTATAGGCTGGACGAGGCAAGGGGATCAGCCACTCCGAGGGGACGCGACCGTTGAGTTTCCTGTCTGGAGACCCTTATCCAATTCGTCACACCTCTTCGAAAGGCTGTCTGGAAACCTTATCCAGTCTGGAGGGCGTGCAAAGTGCCAAGTACACCTCAATGCACTCAAGCACCCGCTCCCGGCCTCGAGCCGGTGTCCGATCCCGTGCTTGTGTCGACGGAAAGTCAACGAAAAGTCAACTGAAAATCAACATAGGGAGTAGTCAACAAGTTAAGAGTCAAGGAATGAACTCTCCTTATAAACTTGGAGAAATTCCTTGCTCTAATCAACGTGGTACACACATTTCACTTCCCCTTACCAATTTAACTTGTTTTGGGCTTTTGGACTTTGGGCTTTTATTCAAGCAATTCTAACATAACCCGCTTCACTGGCCTCGCTCCGAACATGGGGTCGAAACCCAGCTTCGCCAACAAATCAACAGCCTCCTTGGTATAATGCAGATCCATGTTCTGTTGTTTGAGCCTATCTTATAGTCGGTTCATCTGTTGTAGAAGAAGAGAGAGTACATCATCATCAAAAAATCCGCAACAAGACGCTTCCAGTTTATTGCCCCGATCGGATCGTAAGCTGAAGACGCTTTTGCAACGTCATCTAAATAATCTTCCGGAGACAACGATAGTCACAAACATGGATCCGATAAACATTCCGTTGTCAAATGATGGAGGCATCCAATTTCTTAGCAATTCGGCGGCCTTATGATGTTCGATCAACTACAAATGTAAACAAGATTGCATTAAAAAGGCATGCCAACCATTCATCCAAGCAAACAAGAAGTAAATATCATCACATCCGTGTACTGTAAATTAGAGGAGTCTAAACTCGGTTAAACCAAACCAGTGTGGAGCTATAAATACTTGTTACCTTGAATGCAACTTCAGGGTCTTTCCTAAACGATTGCACCTCCAAACTCATATCAACCCGCTTAAATACTTGTCTCTGAAAGTCATTTATGTTACCAGAAACGATATTTTCTGCCTCGAGTGTAATGTAGAAAATAGTTCCACCAACTGAACGTAGGTTGATGTTTCGAAGACTCAACAGTCTCAGCTGACCATCCTGAAGTTAAACAAACAGCCACCACAATCATCAGCAAGAGGGTGCATCATCTCTTTTTTTCCCACGACAAGAGCGAATGAAACATTACCACGCCAGCTCTATTCTTATTGTAATGTGAAACCGCCATTTGCGCCCCATCTTCTATACAGGCCAAAACGAAATGGAAGTGTCAATGGGAGTGGCGACACCTGAGGCACCTTCAGTTGCAAAAGGCACATAGAAACCATGCACAACAAAAAAGAGAGGCAAAAGTTATTGCGTTGGTCTAAATAGTTGTTGAATCATGATTAGAAGGTGCGAAATCGATCCATAACCTCGGTCATGATCGCATATTTGCAATATCTCCGGTAGTCCTCGGGTTCGTCATCGGAAAACATGTCGTCGATGACTTCCTCGACGACCTTGTACTCATTGTAGACGTAAATATCCTTCTTCTCCTTGACCTCCTCGAGCTCATCCTTCTTCACCTCGACCTCGTCTTCCTTACTCAATTCCCATTCCTCCAACATAGAAGAAAACTTCCCAATCGCTGAAGCCATGATCACCAAAACCTGACTTTGGCTCCGCGGAAGCAAAGATGTGCGATGACCACATATATATATCTAGAAGAGAAAACTTCACTTTAGTTCCTGTAGTATCTCAGTATTTAACTTTCATACAATGTAATTTAAAATTCATGAACTGATTCAGTCTTTACTCAATTCTCTGCCCCATCTTCATCCTCTTACAACGGCATTTCGACTCGGAGGGCCGGACATCTGTCGGAGGATTCTAAGTGAAAAAAGTAATTAACATAATATAAAAGTACAAAAATTGCAAGTTACTATTGGGTGCTGCTAGTCGCCCTTGGTTGTAGCTCATCTAGTGTTGGTCAATTACTGCAAAAATGATTTCTGAAAAAAAGTAGTACAAAAATAATAAGTACATGGATGATGAATAAGTATAAGATAACCTAGATACATAAGTTTCAAACATACCTATCTTAACTAATTAAACTAGAACGTTGAAATAAGCATGAATTTAGCTTAGCGCTTTTGAGATAGATAGGTGTGTATATTTGATGGATAATAAAATTTAATCACTCGAATCTCAATGGTTTACTCGTAATTAGACCTATTGATTTTGATCGGAATAATCCTAGACTTTTATTTTTTTTAAAAAAAAAAATAAAATTGAATATAGATCCATCTTGCTCTAATCGAGCCAAATCTTTTAGAAAAAAAAATAAAGTTATATATTGATTATTAAAAAAACCACAGTTTTTTTTTCAACTATTAAACTACATAGTACTTAAGTGTGATTTTTCCTATTTTTTTATTGGTTACCATGGAACTTGAAAAGAAAAATTGGCAAGTAGATTCTTAAAACATCTGCTCTATAGGAACTCAAACGTCATCTTACACCATTTGTTAAGGTAATCGACCTTTTGTATCCTATTGGCTACTCCTTCCTCCCCTGTCCTTCAAATATTTGTTAACAAAGATTCTAATGTTCCTACACCACATATATATAGAGAGACATCGAGGTGATTAGAGTTGAAGAAAAGTAAGTGAGCTTTTCTCTCTTCTCTTACGTCTCATTACCATCTAATTAGGGCATTACAAAAGCAGAGGTTCCAAACAGAGCAAGTTCATAATAGCAACATAGATTAACAAGGTTAGACACTGAGAATCCAGTAACACTGATGGTGTCCCAGTCACGGATCCAATATACATTCCGTTGTTGAATGACGGACTCCGATTTCATAGCAATTCGGCCTTCTCACGTTCGATCAACTGCAAATGACACAAGCAATGACAAGTCTGCCAGATCAGATTTGCGAATGGAAAGATGTCAGCACATTCCTATTGTGTCTTTTCTAATGGTAGTTTGAACCCGTTATAATTAACCAGCCACTCGAAACTCAACCACAGATGCATGTGCAAAATTGAATATGTTGATGTCAAACAAACACTCAGAAACAAAACTCGGGGTGTAATAGAGTGGATTGATACACGTTACCTCAAACACGATTTCAGGGACTTCTTAGAAAGAAAATTGTAGACTAAGTACATCACTTCAAAGCAAATGTACAACTCTTAGATTAACAAGGTTCATAACTTAGTTGGACAACATACATACAAATGGCACCTCAACGCACCACTGAAATTAACAAGGGTTCTACACTGAGACTTGAAGAACACTGATAGTGGTCACAACCGTAGATCCCATACACATTCCGTTGTTGAATGACGGACTCCAATTTCATAACAATCCTGCCTTCTCACGTTCGATCAACTGCAAATTAAACAAGAATGCATTCAAGCAAATGACAAGTGCGCCAGACTGGAGTTGCAAACGAAAGATGTCAGCCCTTTCATCTAGGATTTAAAATTAAACAGGCACTCGGAACCCAACCAAAGATGCATGTGCAAAACCAACATGTCAACACTGAATTTGTCCACACAGAAACAACACACACTCGGATGAAATAGGGTGGATCGATACACGTTAGTTACCTCAAACACAGTTTCAGGGTCTTTCCTAAACATTAGCACCTCCATGCTTTTATCAAACCGCATAAAAACTTTGGTCTGATAGTCATTGGTTTGGCCAGAAGTGAGATTTTCGGCCTCAAGGGTAATGTAGAAAATCATACCACCGACTAGGCGTATGTTCACTATCCGAAGACTCAACAGTTTCAGTTGACCAGTCTGCAGATCAGAACGGGCACCATCAGAAAGTGGTGCGTGTGTGTGTCATCCTTTGAAAATATAAGAAGAAGAAGGGAACGAGAGAGCTTACCGGGCCAGCCCTTCTCTTATTGTAATGAGCAACAGCCAATTTTGCCCCGTCTTCCACACTCGGCCAAAATGAACTGGAAGGGTCGATGGGAGTGACCACACCTAAGGCACCTTCTGGGGCAAAAGGCACGTAGAAATCCTAACAATCAAAAGTCAAAAAAGTTATCCCACGCAATATAATAGAATAGAATACTTGATAAGCAAGAAATAAGCACCTCGGTTTTGATGGAATATTTGCAGTTTGTCCGGTATTCCTCGGGATCATTCTCGGAAAACATATCTTCGGTGACGATCGGCTCCGGATTGTACACATCGTAAACGCAAGTATCCTCCTCCTCATCCTCCTCGACCTCGTTCTCCTTCTTCCGCTTCTTCAACGTCGTCTCCTCGCAAATAGAAGAAACCTCACCAATTCCGGAAGCCATAATAGCGAAACCCTAAGTTTAGCGCTGCAAGGAGCAAAATACTAAGTGTGTTTGTTGTTTGTATGTCTTCGAATTAATTTAATTGGGTTACGTTGGGCTTGAGCCTATTTAATTAAATTATGGGCCACTCAAAGTTTTTAAATTAAAAAACAATCACACAAACAACTTAAACGAGGAACATAATAACAAGGGCACTGAGTGGAAAAAGCACAAAGCTTTTCAACAAGTCTAATGGCGAGTAGAAATTAGGATAATGTAAAACCGATTTGAACAAAATGGAGTAGAAAAAAATATTAATCGGCCAGTCAGAAAGATCAAAATCAATTTCCCTTTTTATATAAACTTGGAAGTTCGGAAGATAAAAGACTGAAAGGAGTGATAAAAAAGAGAGTCAGTCCATTTGGAGACCAATTAAATTGTACTCAAATTGCCGAAATCGGTCTAAATTTTATTTTTTTTATGTTTTAACGATAAAGTCATTCTTAAAAACGATTTCAAAGAATCCATGGTGCACAATTTTAACTTCAAATCTCTAGATCATCAGATTACCTTTCCTACTGGGCTCTTCGTCGGCACAATGGACTGGACCGAAAAGCAACCAATAAAAGGTAACATTAAAAAAAATTATCCAAAATTTTAAGACAATAAAGTAGTAAATTTTTAATAATTATAAATTAACTATTTCCATGTGTATTAATCGATCGGGACATTTTTAACATACTATCTCAATCGAGATTCATAGAGTTGAAAATTTCACTACTTAACTTTACTAAAGTGCAAAAAATGGACATCATAAGAATTCAACAATGGACACAGTAGTTCTCATATTATGATAGAAATTTTATATCCAAGTTAAAATTTTAAAGCAAATGATCAATAAAATTTCAATATTTATAAACTAACTATTCTCACGTGCTTTAATCTACGACGTGGAAAACTCTCAACAAAAACAAAGAACAAATACAGAACTCGTGAAAAAAAAATTAAGGGTTGAGGATTGGGCTGAGAAAAAGAGGGTTGAAACCAATTAGCTTGACTTTACTTGATTTTTTTTTCTTTCAGAAATATGAGTGAGTGTACAAACGGTACACATGACATAATATCACTGCTTACGAACTTACCGTAGACCAGCGATGGAAAACATATGACCGGTAACTCAAACATCGCGAGTTTTACTAGTTCGATAGACATCACTCTGGGACGGAAGGCTTGGTCACTAAGGAGGCCTTATTCTCCTCCCAGACCATCGTCCAGGATTGTCTTCCGGGTTGGGCCACAAACGAATAGAATAAGGAACAGATTTGGGAGGAGAGGACGGGAGAGAGATGTTTCAGCTTCTGCAAGAATTTGTCTGTGGAATTATGATGAAATTGAAACGGAGAGGAAATATGGTGTATTTAAAGTTGGGCTAAAATGTAATTGTAAATGATCACTGTTAAAAAGTGTACACGCACTGGTATTCCTTGAAAAAAAAAATACTATCAAACTTCTAAAAAATGTCAACGTGTAAAAAGCGAACCTTTTCTGACATAATTAAGACGAAAAATTTAACAAAAATACTAGTATATAATTTTTTGGAAGTGATATTTGAAATATTTATGACGAATTTGTTTAGATAGAAGGTAAAAAATTAAAGAAGTCAATTTTAGTTTTTGATACGTAAATGTGTAGGCAAAAAAAACAGGGTGGTAATTAGATTTTAACGTGGAGGCTGGTCGCAAATAGAGGTGGTGGAGTACATGCATTGCATGGTGCATATTCTAAAATTTAATGAAGTGCATGCAGCGGCCATTAACTTGACACGTTGCATCGGTCACCAAATCATTTGCTCATTTATTTGTCCGACTTTATTAATTTGTCCTCTGAAGTCTCACGAACAACGACATTCCAATTCGCACCAAAAAAAAAAAAATCAACGACATTCCAATCCGGGCCATCCATTATTATCATGGTTTAATTAGTAGTTGTTTAATACCGACAAAAAGTGGTAAAACCAGTGTGACAAAAGGTAATTTATAGTAGGTTTCAAAACAATGATATTATAGCGTACGCTTGTCCACGTCTCACAATCACCTTATCACCTTTTACTTGCCACTAATGTGGACTTTTTCATAGCATTCTCAATTCGTAAATTAACGTTAACGTTTGTGATTAATGCAATAAAAACTCACAGATAGAGAAATAAAAAGGCATAACAGTACTTTAATTGCTATGCAATCTTAACAAATACATATTATTCAATTTGACCGGAAAAATCTCAAAATAACACACAATAATAACAGATTTGTCTATCCCTAAAACTCACGCAACAAAAAAAAATCGCTAATCAGAACTGATGTCGGTCGTCCTCATGGTCCGAAGAAGAAACTCCTGCAAATATCTCAGCCCCTCATCTACGGTCAAATAGCTCAGTGCCTTAGAATTCATTAAAGCCACCACCAACTTATGCACCTCGTTACCTCCAACTCTGTATCTCGAGTACTTCAGATCCAAAACGATTCCACTCACGTCTCCAGTCGCTGGAAGTTCCTCCCCCATTGACCCACGATAGAGTCTCACCTTCCCTTCCAGATTCATCATCATAAAGGTCTTTTTCGCTCCCTTCAACCACATGTAACTCGTGACCTTCACGTACTCTTCGCGATCAGCATCGGCATCGAAAGGCAAGTCCCCGCCGCCCTCCACATCGATATCGAACTTGAACACGCCATCCGGGTCGTGGGCGATTTCATCTCCGCGCTTTGCGATGTTAACGGAGCCACCGGACTTGAAGACGAGGGAGATGACGAACACGACATCCTTCAAAGAGAGGACCGGCTTTTCGGAGAGTATCTTCCTCCGTTTATAGGTGGAGGTATATGACTCGGCGTAGAGGCTGCGAAAGGAGTCACGAGGGTCCACACCGGCGACCTCGAGGTTGGAGAAGAGGACAGGATAATCAGCAGCGTAGGCTCGCATCCAGAGAGAGTCTGAGGACATGACGTCATTCCACGAATTGGAAACGCAGGAAGCCATAGACAAGGATTTGCCGTCGACATAGTTAGCGACCAAGTTCACAATCTCCCAACTCGGTGGACGACCAGAAGTAGACATCATTCGACCTCGGCCTCTTTCCACCCTTCTTTCTTTTGTTAAATTGATTTTTTTTAAGTCGGAGAACTGTTGAATTGTAGATTAGTTGTTGGTTGTGCAAATGTGTATTTATAGAGGATAGATTGGGCTTCCTGTGAATTATAATCCTTGTCGGAGAGAATGAAGTTCCAGTGTAGGAGGAACAGAAGTCTTTCTAAATAGGTAGATGACGAGGAATGTACGACTGCGTCAAAGACCAAGCCGGATACGTGTAGTTTCCCTTCCATGGACATGCAGCAATCCTTTTGCATGTGAAACACTTGTCTTTTTTTTTGAAAATGTTTTACTTCGTTATTAGTTAGTTGTTAACAACTGGATTAACTTTGGTCAGATTTTTAGGACATTAATTGATGGAAGAATGATAACCTCTTGTTTTGGATGGAAAATTGATAATATTTTATCGAATCCACATTTTTAATAATTTATGTTTATTTCAATAGGAATATTAAACACAAAACCTAAGATAATAATTTGATAAGTATTTTAAACATTCATTTTATTGTACCCATATAAATCATATAAAACTCAAAATCACTGAAGTTTTATGTTGGATTTTAACCCGTTTTTTATCATGGACTTATTTCGCATATGATCCATTATCGCCGTAAAAAGGTCATATATTTTTTGGGTCAACTAAATGTGGATTTGATGATCTGTTAGTTAGAGGAATAATTATCAAATTAGTCCCAACTATTCTCTTTCATCTTCCACTAACTCAACCGAAGAACCCGAAGGTGATTCCACCCCCATCTACGTCCACTCCCAAATAAATGATTCCTTAGTGGTACAGGGGAGTCACCACTCACGTGGTGGGGAGTCTCCATTTCTATAAATATTAATATATAATTAATTAAAATTATCTATAAAAAATTTAAACGAAGCTGGAATTGGAAAGTGGGGATAAAGTTGACGGCTATTTTTTAAGGATAGTTGACGTCTACAGGTCACTACAAAAGAGTGAACAACCATAGCTACTCATAGGAGGCGATTGGTTTGTGTGCGACACGTGGCATGTCTTTACTGGCGTCTTTTTTTAAGTCAACAACTATTCGCCTCCACGCTCTCTCGTATTATAATTAAAATTTGGTAGATTAAAAAGCTAAATTTACATAACTATTTCTACATAATTACATGGAATTTTTGTGTTATTTGTGTTGAGTTGTGGTGAAAAACTGAAGGTCCAGCGTCTGCTGGGGTGCGTACGTTGTGGGGGGTGGGGGTCAGGATTTCGGACCCAGCGTCCGCCGGGTGCTACTGCGACAGATTTTCCTAATCAGCTCGGGACTCGTTTTGGATTTTTTTGTATCACAAGTGTACGTTGTCTACTATATAAAGACATGTTAATGCTTTGTGACTCGGTTCCTATTAATAAAAGCTCTCCTTTCTCATTGTGGATGTAGGCATTAGGCTGAACCACATTATATCTTGTGTTCGTGTCATTTGTGCGATATTGTTCCCGCTTTGGTGTGGTCCTAACAACTGGTATCAGAGCTTTTTGGTGAGAGGATGACAGAAGGCGCAAAGTTTGCTCTTGTGAAGTTTGATGGTTTGTCAAATTTTGGGTTATAGCAAAGGCGTGTCAAAGGCAAAGTTTGCCCAAGAAGATAGAAGACCAAGAGTGGAAGGAGATGGAGGCCAAGGCTGTGGTGATAATTCGCTTATGCTTGGCAGATGACATGATGTATCACGTGATGGATGAGGAGTCACCAGCTGAGGTATGAAAGAAATTGGAGGCAAGGTATATGGCTAAGTCTTTATCGAACAAGCTTTATCTTAAGCAACAATTTTACGGGCTCAAAATGAAGGAGGGCTCAGATTTGAGCCAACATATCAATGGTTTCAGTCAGCTTGTGAGCAACTTGAGAAAGGTTGATGTGAAGTTTGAGGAGGAAGATAAGGTGTTGTTGCTCATGAATTCCTTACTGGGTTCCTACGAGAATTTGGTTACAACTCTAACATTGGGAAAAGAGTCCCTAGAGTTAGAGGATATCACAAGTGCTCTTTTAGGGTTTCATCAAAGGAGGAAAACCAGAGATGAACGAACAGAAGCACTGGTTATGATGGGTAGCCATGATGATCGAGGAGCAAAAAATAGAAAGGGATCCAAGTCAGGGTCAAGGAGGTTTAGGGGCAATTATTACGAGTGTGGAAAAAAAGATTACTTGAAGAAGGATTGTCCAAGAAGACCTCAGGACCGTGAAGGAGGATCGGGTTCCATGAATGCCTTAGGTTCAAATTGGGCAGATGATGATTGTCTTTCTGTTTTGTCATGTCTTAAGCATTTGGATTCCTAAATTTTGGATAGCGCTTGCTCCTTTTACATGATGCCCAAGAAAGGATGGTTCGATACGTACGAGTTCATTGCTTTAGGTATGGTGACTATGGGTGATGGTTCTGCTTATAAGATTGTTGGCATAGGAGATATCTATATCAAAATATGGGATAGTGTCGTGATAAAGTTGTATGGGGTTAGGCATGTTCTGAAGTTAGAGAGGAATTTGATCTCAGTAGGAGCCTTAGATTGTAGCGGGTACGGCTACAAGGTAGTAGGTGGTCTAATTGAGGTGGAGAAGAATGTTGTGGTGGTAATGAAGGGTGAAAGAGATATTCGCAGTACCTACAGGTTAGTAGGGGGCACTGTTGTAGGTAGAGTCACATCCTTATATTCTGAGGAAAGAGAAGAAGCTCAGGTCATATGAAGTTGGTTCGTGTGAGAGGGTAAAGCTCGACATGGATAGTTTGAGTAGAGTTGGGATTCGTGGAGACATAGATAGCAAGCTATGGTTGTTTCATAGAGGCATAGTTGGTGGAAAGTCAAGGTTGTTTCGGAGAAGCTTTGTTAGCTGGGCCCCGGTTTAGTTGTCTAAACAGACGTGTACGTCAAAGGTGTCTATAGGTTTAGCATTGGGCATGTAAAGCTGTTGATGACATCACGCGTGGATTTGATATCTTACTTAAGGCCAAACTTTGTTGTTCGAAAGCATGTTGAGGGTTCTACTAGGTAGAACGTAAGGTTGCCATTTTATGCTATGGCAGATAGCGTTGGTTTGTGGTAAGGTAGTTTGACGAAAAAGCTGTTCGAGGTTGCAGAGCATGGGGCTGACCAAACAATAGAAGGTATGTCTATTAGTCATAAGGTTGCTTCTGTAAGGAGACTAGCTATTTTGGGTTCAATGTAGATTGGAGAGAATAGGCAAAGTAAGCTCGGAAGCTCGAGCTTTGGGACTGGCTCCAAGCGATTTAACGAAGGGCATGAGAAAGTTGAGATGGTCTTTTTGATGATGGCAGTTATCTACGGTTGGTAGAGTGAGTTGGTAGTCAAGTCGAGTTTTGTTAAGTTCTCATAGTTCTTCATGGGACAGAGTCTTTGTCAAGGTGAATTTTGTTGAAGTTTGGGTGGAGTTTCATGATTTTTCATACGAGATGATTTCTCGCCAAGGTGGAGATTGTTGAGTTGTGGCAAAAAACTGAAGGACCAGCATCCGTTGGCACCTTAGTGTACGTTGAGGGGGTTATAGGAGAGTTCGGGATTTCAGACCTAGCATCTGTTGGACTCCTAGTTCGACCTAGATAGGATTTTCTTGTATCCCAAGTATTGTCTACTATATAAATACATGTTACTAGGGTTGTATTAAGGTTTTGTGACTCGGTTCCCATCAATAAAAGTTCTTCTCCTTTCTCATCGTGGACGTAGGCATTAGGCCGAAATACGTTATATTTGCAATTTGATGAATCTACTACTACAGTGAGTTAATGACATTTATTAAGAATTATAATTGTGCCTCATTTATCTTAATTCAAGCACCGAAACTATCATAAACAAATTTGAGTTTTGCGTCTTTCTCAACAATTTTTTTTATTTTTTGCAAATTAAAATTTGAACTATCAACTCCTTGAAAATAAGATAAGATTTGTTGTCATCATTTTCACCAAATATTCGTATCAAAATTTATCATTGAGTCTATATGTAGAATGACTACTAAAATTAAGAATATAATTAGAAACATTAAAGGTCGCTCTCCCAAGATTCTATTTGTAACGTTGATATGCAAAATTTGTTGAGATGATTTTTTTCAGTATTTAAAAATTGTATGTGATTTGAATATGAATTACTCAATCTAATAAATCATATATAAAACTTTATAATCCAAAAATACATATAAATTTTGACAAAAGAGAAGTGAACATGGTAAG
>SOPF01027080.1:0-108267 GCA_012979155.1 Hypericum perforatum | reverse complement strand
TTCTTAATGTCAGACAACGATATTTAATAATTGTAAATATTTGCGAACTGTAAAGTGGTCAATTGTCAATATTTACAAACGTGAAGAATTTCTAAATGGTCTTACGATCTATTTTATTAAATAAAAATATTTCAGATTTGAAGGGATGTCAACGTTATTATTATCGATGCCCACCTCTTTAGTTTTGTTCCCAAAAAAACGAATTAAAGGTTCTGATTTAATATATATGCAAAATGAAATCATCAAATTGTGGTCGCACCTAATTTACTTGATTAGTGACCCAATCACGTGGAAGTAGATGAGAGTAAATTGGAAAGCTACTGATACCAATCCCTACGTCGAATGTGATAAATAACGAAGGGAAGAAAACAAGGAACGTACTTGCAATAGCTATGGTTATAATTCAGGTATAAGGAGTAATAATATATTATTTACGTCTAAAAAAGCTGGATCTATTAATAATTTCTTAACGCACAAAAAGTTGGATCTATTAATAATTTTTTAAGGCACAATGGAGTGCGATTGTTAAGTAATGTAAACTCATTATCAAATGACATAGATTGGATGATTGAGCTTATGAAGAACCCTCCAAATGAGCTTGAAGCACTACTCTTGCATGACTTTTCCATGATAAATAAAATACTATTTTCTGACCTTAAAAAAGTTAAATTGATTTTGCTAGACCCAAAAACTCGGCAAGTTCGTCGTACATTTATAAATTATTTCGCTCCAGGTTCGTTGATTTTAGAACTAAAATGTTAACAAGACTCAACATACGACGCCCATTGATGGATTATTATATTTAGAAGAAATAACATGCTACTTATCTAAAAAAAAGAAATATATTGGGTTTATAATTATTTATTATAATTTATGTAATCAGCTGATGCACAAAACTGCTTCAAAATTATAGTTTGCTACGTACTTATTAAATTATCACGTGACATGACACGGAGCCACTGACTAACGTAAAAAACATTTTATTCGTTTTGCAACTGGACTGGAAAAGTCAATTCTCTTATCGGGTGGTGGCATCAAGTACACTCGTCGCCGCCGCTGACTTATTCCTCCTCCTCCTCCTCCTCTCTGGGTGGTGGCAACATGGACGCGCTCCTCTTCCCACGCCCCTACATGTGCCTCCCGGGAGTTTCCGGTCAACGAGGACGCTGCTGTGAGACTTGAGAAGGTGTACCGGAGCTACGGCACCCGCCGTCTGCTGGCCGACTCCGCCCTCATCGCCGGTCGGTGCTCCCTCTCACCCTGTCTCTCTTTTTTTTTTTTTTAAGAATAATACTTATCTCTTGACGGTAAAACAACTTGTTTACTGATATATTACAGGTTTGACTTTTCCTTTGGAAAATTATTGGTTAATTTTTTTGCAACACAGGAACTATGAATATATCGTCCGCTTTAGCATCTTTAACCCACTCTACGTATCTTATTCTAGAGTAATGAAGTAAAGAACGACTTTTACTGCCAAAAAAGATACAGTAAGTTCACCATTTGCCAGTTCCGTTGACCATATAATTACACCATTCTTCTGAAACCTCATAACAATTTTCAAATTCTCCATCTGCAATGGAAAAACCTGGTGGCTTGAACAGATACATTCAATTGGTTGATGATTAAATTCGGTTCCACAAATTTTGTAGAAACGAGTCCATTCGTCAACCAATTAAATATGTTTGTTGCACATTCAATTTTCAACCTAATGTTAATTTTGCTCATTCTTCGTGTCCTGAACACGAACATGGATGGAATCAGAAGATTATGTTCGCCCTCACTTCCATCAAGGTATGGATCATCTTAATTAGTGAAGATTGTAAACCTTAGTTAGAGAATCTATCAAAATTTTACAATAAAAAATATTAATTGCTATACAATATAATAATGAAGAGAAATCTTTCACTAAAGAACAAGATATGGATCATACACAAAGGAGAAGTGATGCAGCAGAGAGCGTCTACTCAACATTAAATTAATCAAAGATTAAACAACAATCTATCTCAAGTCTCTAAGGTCTTTTTTTAGTCGTTGGACTAATAATCTTGCATTAAATATATTAAAAAAAAGCGGCACACAAAATATTCTCACATAAATTACAAATAAAAAAAAAGAGTTGATCGTTTCCTAGACTTGAACAGGACCAGATTTTGTTTTGTTGATTAATATACATAACTCTACGGCACAATGAAATTATTCGATCACAAATATTCGAAATATTTAAATATACACAAACAAATCATTTTGACTTATTTGATCAAATCATCCGCATAAAATTATCAAAACATATATAATTAAACTATTTGAACGTCTGTGATTATGTGAGTGAAATTAATAAAACATATCTGATCAAATTATCTGCGTAAAAATATTCAAACATATATCAATTAACTATCTATGATCAATGAGCAAAACCATTTGAAATATATTGAACAAAACCATTTAAATGTCCAAAAAAATGTATAAAAATAAATTTACATAACCAAATTCACTCTCGACTTAATCACGTTTTAATCTGCACTAAACGTTACGCTGTGATTCCAACTTACAAAGGGTCCGCAATTCAAATTTGTCGCTACGAGAGGGATAAATTTCAAATTAAGTTCCAAAGTTTATATCAAATTATCTAAACCCAAAGAAAACGTTACGTTGTGATTAGTCTCAGTGTCGAGGTGGGCCAGGTTTGAAACATACAACAACCGGTAGGTCCAACGCAATTGGGCTTCGGAAAGAAACATGTTGATATTTGCAACACATGCTCTTTTTGTCTCTTTTCTTTTTTGCTTTATTTGGCAAATAGTAAACACTATATGGCCATTCTCTCCTCTCTGCATCAGATGTGTCACACACGTTGGAAGTCATTGTCAATTATCATGCCATTTTAAAACAAATATATTAGAAATTTATTAAATTGACTTATTAAGTAAAATTAAAGAAGATGTTACACGTTGGCAACCAATCTCACAAGCTATATTCATTTTTTTTCTCTTCATTACAGTAAGCAGTAGTTTTATACATACAAGATGCCTCCAAAGCTTCTTCAAAATGGATGAGACCTCAAACACTAACTAGACAAAGAATTAACATAGGACAATGTGTAGAGAAAAAAAGGGCCTATTACAAACAACTGAAAGTGGTTAAAAATGAAAAAGTAAAAAAAAAGAAAAGAAAACTCCTAGGAATTTCATGATGGAGAGGGAGCAGTATTGCTGTTATTCCAAGGTAAAGAAGGGTGTTTTTTTTGCAGCCTCCCTTTGAGCAGCCTGATCTTTGCATCCACTCTTGCCGAGAACCCGATCTTGGTCTCTTGCCTCGCCTTGGACCGCTCTCGGTTCCACATCCGATGATCCTCGACGTCCTTCTTGTAGTACTTGATCTCTTGGATGATGTGATGGTCCAACGGGTTGATGCATCTTTGGAATGAGATGTGAGCAAGGTAAGGCAAGTTGCACGCAACCGATACCAAGATGATGGACAGCCAGTACAGGGGAGCTGGCGCAAGAGCTTCCACCAAGATTTGGTATGCGTTCTTGGAGTAGAGCGGCGAGACCATCCCGTAGATTACGAGGAACAGGAACCACGTGACGATGCTGCCCCAGACGAAGGCATGTTGTATCCAAGTGAAGTGGCTCATTATGAGGCAAATCTGGATGTTGACAGCACATATGATGCAAGTGAACATAGTTGTGCCTACGGCAGACATATCGGCAGTTTGGCCGCCAGAACGGAATGCTTGGTCGTAGAAGATGGCTATGCTTAGGAAGAAAATGACGAGGGAGCAAAATAGACCATTGCAAATCCACCCAATTACTCTACGCCAGTCGAAGAACAGATTTTTGGGCCCTTGTTGATACAATGCTGGGAACTGGATAGCAAACAGACAACACGGAATTCAGTATCCTCTGAGGAGAAAAGTAGCAACAAGAATCAAATACTAGCAAAAATATGGCCGGTGAGACTGACCTGCAAGCAGACTTCGGAAGACACATCCTGCTCAAACACCCCGAGGGAAATAACGGGCAGTGAGGTGAGAACGACATTGAACAAAAGCATATACCAGTCATCATAAACTGATTGCCCAGAGAACCCCGTGAAAGCCTCAAAGTAAAATAAGGTGAGGCCAAATGCTATATTCTTGTAGAAGAAATAGCAAATCTGTAAACACAACAGGAGGTTGGTTAGAACGTTATTATGTTTGGGTTTCTCTTGAACCGGATGACGTAATAATGCATCATGTTTCTCGTTCATGTGCATGTAGGAATCTGTGCAAGTAAGCATAATAACCGCATATGTCAATCATCAAGTAAGCGGTAAGGAACCGTGATTATTACCATCTGAGCAATCCTCTTGTAGCACCAATGCCCGTGAACGACAAGAAGTCTTTCCAGGAACCGAAATTGGGAGATAGAGAAGTCACTAGCCATTACAGCCTGTAGAGGAAATTTCAGTACTGTCAGCTACAACGGCATTCAAGCAGCAAGCACAAAGACGTTTGTTTTTTGTTGTATTTTTTTTACTCGTAGCCATAAGAAGAAAATCCGAGAAAATAAAGGGCAATTACGTCTTCTGATAACTTGAGCACATCATTTGGTATCTATAACAGAAAGTTCAGGTGCCACAGAAGAAAAGAGGTGCCAAATCTATAAAAGATTATCCTAAACACTTTTTTATTCTCCCAAAGATTTGAACAATTAAGCAAAAAGGTTCATTCAGTCAGATTCGGATAGATCTACCAACCTGCATACCTTCCACCCCACTAATGCCAACGCCAATATCAGCTTCTTGAATCATTCCGACGTCATTTGCACCATCTCCTATAGCTAGTGTGGTTTTTCCTGTACCTTGTTTCACTAACCTGGTTACCTGCGGAGTCGAGCATTTTAGACATTTTTCAGAGTAGTCAACTTGTACAAAACCAAAAAAAGGGGACAATATTAAGGTTCATACCAGTGCCTTCTGCTTGGGAGAGACACGACAGCAGAGTACTGATGCACAATCAACTCCTAATGCCAGGAACTGGTGCTTCATGTCCTCCTCTAGAGCATATGCTAGAGTTTTCCCGTCAATGATTAGTGCAAATGCGGCATGTGGGTCCTTTTCTAGCTTGATCATCTGAGATGCGTTGGTAATTTGCAGCAGAATGTTCTCTTTGATCGCCTGTTTAGGAGCAAAAGACATCAAAATCTATCATAAAAGGAATCAAATTTTAATAACTTCTCAGCTATCTCCATGTAGTACATACCTGTTTCGTCTCTGATTCAGAGTTGGCTGCTGTTATGTGAATCTGTTTCATGCCCTGTCGAAGCAAGCTGCAGGAAAATCTGCATAACAGAAAGATGAACTATTAGGGTTCCACGAAGATCACATGCAAAAATAAGAGCCTACGCAAGAATCTGCGAGATACCAACCCAATATTTATTGCAGTTTCCACCTTGTCCCCAGTCAGAACCCATAACTTCAGACCAGCTTGTGCAAGCTTATCTATGCACTGGGGAACCTGTGAAGGGGGAAAAGTGGTTATGACTTGAAATCAACAATAAGGAGAATTTCCATCTTAAGATTACAATTATCCTCACCCCTTTCTGCAGTTTGTCTTCCACAGCTGTAGCACCAACAAGAATCAAATCCTTTTCCATCATATCTGCTACTCGCTCGAGCATTGCATCTCTATCGGAACCGATGGAAGTTTTAGCTTTGACAAACTCACTGTTCCATGTATTATACTCGGACTCGTCAAGTTTCTTATAAGAAAGTGCTAACGTGCGCAGGCCATTATCTCCGTACTCATTCAAGTGTTTAGTTGTAGGTTCCTCAAGAGCTCTTCCATTCTTAGCCAGCCGTTCGAAAATAATGCTGCATGATTCAAGGAAGAAGGTGAAAGTTGTTACGTAACTCATCAAGAACCCTTCTGTAAGCCATTAAAGGAAAAAGATGACTAGCCAGACTTCGTGATACTTATTTAATAGATAAGAACACGATCATTTCAAACGAAAGACCAAAGGGACGATGGTGACTGTATGGATGATTCATGGTTATATTCCATATCCAACGTGACGCAATAGACACTAATCATGAACCTTACCTGTCAGCACCTTTGCAAAAGAGAAAGATCTGCCCCTCCGGATACTGCACAATCACAGACATCCTCTTCCTCTTGCTAGTGAATTCCAGCAAATTGAGTATTTTGTACTCTCTGCAATTTCCATGTTACAATTACAAACTGTGTGAATGTCTCGGGGAAAAACAACAAAGTACCTGGAATCATAAAATAAATTTCCATTACATATGCGAACCTTTCAACCACTTGTCCTGGATTTGGGTATCTTTCACAGATAATCACACTTGACTGTGTCCTTTTAGTGAACTCAAAACCAAACTCCCTTGCTGCAACCAGAAATGCGCCTTCATCTGGAGATTCCGCTTCATAAGTAATATTGCCAGTTGCTTCATTCACTTCGGGAACTGCAGATTGGCAGATTGCCAATATCCGGAAGAACATCAAAATAACATCTGAGTTTGGCTCATTTAACCAATTTCCACCCATGAGTCGATCATCCTCAAAGCTAAACCCCTTTATTGCTGGTTTAGGCTCTCTATCACCTCTAGAAGTTACGACAGTCTCCAGTTCGATCTCTTCTGCAGCTCCAGTAGTAGTGTTCCAAGAATCCTGCCCACCTCTTGAGGTAGCGGATCCAGTAGGTGTAACTTGCTCATCTACGTCCATTGCCATCTGCTTAGCAGCGGCAATTTCAACCTCGCTTGATCGTGTACCATAGGAAGTACCAGCAATAGAACACTTCAAGAAGTCCATCTGGTTGCAGGTCAACGTGCCAGTTTTATCGGACAGGATCGTGTCAACTTGACCCAATTCCTCATTTAAGTTTGACGTCCGAGCCAGTGCAGTATTTCCAGTTTCTTCGTCATACATTAATATGTCTTGGTCAATAAAACCTGCTTGGCAAACCTTAACAACTTCAATCGAGACATAGAGAGAGATCGGTATTAGGTACCCATAGAGAATAAGAGCGGTGATAAGATGTGCTAGCCCTGAGCTAACCGGTTTATTGGGATCATACAGTGTCTCTGGATTCCAGGGCTCCATATACCACCACTTCTCCATGTCATACTTTATCTCCACAGCAAAGCCAATTGAACTAATAAGTGAAATCAGCAACAGTACGCCAAACAAGAGATATATGATCTTGTCCATCTTTTTTTCAATTTTGCTCCTTTTCGAGGGGGACTTGGTTGAGTTTTGCATCACTTTGCTGTCAAAGCCACTGAATATGACAACCCCATACACAAAGGCTGTATTCCTAAGTTTTGAATCTCGAAGCAGAATCTGACTGGGGTCAATCGGATAAATTTGGCGATCATACTCAAGATTACCAACAAAGGTGTAAAGACTGGGATTTGGGTCTTCGCATTTAAGGGTTCCAGTGAAATTCTTGAATGTCTCATCACTGTCCAAAGACAAGGTCACCTCCAAGGATCTCTTTATCTTGAGGTTGGTCTCCCCGTCTAAGTTCATCGTTTCCACATAACAGATCCCGTCTTCATAACTTGATGACAACACAAGCAAATCAGCTGGGAAAAACTGATCCTTCTCCACTTTTAGCACATCACCAACCCGAACACTCTGCCATGGCTTGTATTCAAAAACACCATCTCCTCTATGAACTAAAACTTTACGGTTATTGACCTTCATATCCTGAATAAACCTCCGCCAATCTTCTAATGCTTCCTTAGCCATACTAACACCAACAACAAAGGCTAAAGGGAAAATCATGCTCACAGCAGAGAACGGAGCCACGGGTGTCAGAGAAAGAATGGCAGCCAAAAGGAAGTAGATATTCGCCACTCTACGGAACTGCTCAAAGAGTGCTTTTGGAAGAAACGTGAGAGCATTGTACTTAGTGGTTGATATGTAATTCGAACAATATTTCAAAGGCTTCTTGTGCATTAGAGGTTCATTGCAATAAACAATTCTTGAGAATCCAGGACCTTGCAAGGAATGTGGCTCCTGGTCCTCATCGGCTTGTGGCCTTAAGCACGAGAATGGGTGGAGATGGGCACGCTTGAGCCTCGCCCTAATCCTACCTCCTGTCATCCTGCACGAATCAGTGAGAAGCCCTTATGCTGACTAAGGCAACAAACACCGAGAGCACGGCCTTAAAAACGGTTCTCACAAACACCAAGCCAGCCCCATCGACCTTTCTCCACACCACCTGAATTAACCAACAAGTTCAGGATCACCAACTTAATGGAATACAATACAAGAAGGACCAGGCAAAATAACAGTTCTTAAAGCATAAAAATCTCTATCATTCTTCCCTCTACGGATCACAAGAAACATACACAAGCTAAATCTAAAATCCCAATTCACAAAAAGAGCAAAGAATCACAAAACAAAATCTACAAGCGCTACAATGCAAGACAAAAAAAGACACCAACTTTAGGTTTAAAGAAGGAAACTTTAACAATGTGCAGCTAAAACAACAAATACCAACATCATTTTCCCACCAAAATCAATAAACAAAGCCAAGGGGCAACCTTGAGATGAGGAGCCTGAGGGATCTCCAGCCAGAACCAACAAGGACCCTTTTGGCTTATGACAGATTTGGTCCAAAGGAGCTGGCCTCAGACAGGGATCAAACACAGAGAAGAAACAAGTAAGAGAGAGAAAGAAATAAAGAAAGTATTTTTAGTGATTTTCAAGAGAGAGAGAAAAAAATGGAAAGAAAGACGTAGAGAGAGAGAGGGAAAGAGGGAGAGAAGGGAGGGGTTTAAGTCCAGCAAGGACCCAGGAAGGGGGAGAAACTCTCTCTTTCTCTCTCTCTCTCTCTCTCTCTCTCTCTCTCTCTAATCAAATTCCAGAAATTTGTGTTACATTTGTTTTTGTATGTATTTATATTTTCTTTGCTTTGTAGCTGGGAAAGGAAAATATTTTGGTTTGTTTGTTTTTCTTGGTGCACTTAAAATTTGTGTTTTGGAAATATTTTTGGCATTAAAACTGAAATATTTAACATCTATAAATGGAAGTGTCTGATTGAGCTTTAAATATGAGTGGAACACTTGTAACATTTTGCATGTTTCCATGTGACCTGGCAGGGGAGCCGTGTGGGGCCCATATCAACCTACGTGGCATTACTTAAAAGCATTGAACTCAATTAAGCCTGCTAATCAATATTAAATTGAGTACGATTTATAAAATATAATAAAATTATTCAAATAAATATTTAGCATTTTATTATATTTGTACTTGATAACGTCATAGCCATTAATAACTCTAGTAAATTGCTGGGTTTTTTTTAATTGATAATAAAGTTCGCTGTGAGGAAATTGGCGTACTTAATTCCGTGCGTTTAATATTTAAAAACTGAAATTGGGCTAACTAGATTTAAAGCAGAGGACCGACCTTCATTGCACCATAAAAGTGATGCGAATCTTGGAAGAAGTTTCTGATTTTCGCCTCAATACTTATAAAATGAGTGATTAATTTTTTTTGGTAAGAAAATGAGTGATTAATTAATCATCACCTCAACCTAAGTTTTGTCGTTAATACAAAACATGTTACAATAAAATCTCTGTACATTAATTTTATTTAAAACAATAATCTTTCTAAATTCATATAATTAATTCAATTCATAATCGAGACCATAGTAAAAATATAATATTTTTTCTATCGTGATAACTAATACTTTTTATGAAATTTTAGTAATAAACTTTGATTTCAATTTTAGTATAAATTGATATTTTGTAATAAATATATATATATATTATAAATTTAAAAATACTATTTTGTATTACACTTGATTATTTGACAAATTTTACGTAATCATTTATCTATTTTTAATAAATAAAAATAAATTTATAATAAAACCAATATGTACAATCAAGTAGAAAGCTACACTAGCTAAAATATGATAAATCTTCCTTTATCTCTAAAGGAGTTTCATATACAAAACTATATGTTGTTGACCAAAATACGTTAACGAGTTCGTCTACTGTAGTTACTCGATCTTTGAAAGGTGTCCCATTGGAAAATTACACGACTGTTTTCTAACCAAAGTTCCCAAAGAATCATATCAAAAAGTGCAAACCAGAAATTCTTTGATATACCATCACAAATAAGACCTATCCACTCATCAAACATAGAGTTAATAAAGGGACTGTCACACCAACAATGATAATTTATCTTTTTAATAGTATTTAAATAATTATTGTAATTGTTGTCTTACTGTAATAAAATATCAATAAAATATAACATTTGAATGACATAATAAGTCGAGATTTATGTAATTTGAATATAGATAAAATAATTTTTATTGTTTATCAATCAAAATTTTAATTTTAATATTTTTAGAAAAAATATAAACCTCTTTTATGTCATAATATCTATAAATAATTTTTTCTGACAATATCATTTTATAGAAGTTTTATTGTACTATTAATTCATGATAGAGTTGAATATTCATATTCTAATGGCGACAACATTGTTTAAAAGGAAATTTCATAGCATTTATTTTTTATTCAAATTCAAAATATTTAGTTGAAATATAATCACCTACTGGAATAAGTCGATCTAAATACTTTTTTTTTTGGTCGAGATCTAAATACACTACATCCTCCTATATTGGAATGCACATTACTAAATGTGTGAAAAATAATTTAACATCAAGATAATGCAAATATTGGAAATAACATGTCATGGATTTGAATAACATACAAATAATTAATAAAGATAGTGGGAGGCATCATGCTCCGCCACTCTCTTTAATAAGTGAACAGTCTGCTGGCCAACTAGATGTGACATACTTTAAACACCAAATTAATTAGCACATCACATCCATGTACAGAAATCGATATCAATTAGGTCCATCTTCCTCAATAATTCAATTGTACCATTATGTAAATCCAAAAGACAAAAGTCTGCCCTAATCTTCAAACTGAGTCGGCAAGTTCAGAATACACCAGAATTGCTGATCATGTTGGCTTTGTATATTTACTGATTTTAGTTTTTTTTAATTTAATAATGTTAAGTAATTGTTAAAATAATTATCATTACTTAAATATTTTTCTCAAATACTAATCGTCATTTGATCTCGACACAAAAAAAAATTATCATTATCATATAGCTTAAACCGAAAAAAAATATGATAATTAATGGACGAGAGATAACATCTAATCGTTTAGTTATTTTTTTAACACAATGTTTAGTTTAATTCGAGGGTAGCAAATATTTCAAGATGCGACCAAAAGTAGATATGGATCATGCTGTTTAATAGAGGTACGGCAAGGTTCCGCTCTATACTATATATTAAAAGATATATAGTATATACTCTAGACAGTGACGGATTTAAATACTATGTTATATGCAATCAGGATAAGTGGAACTTTTTCTGAAATTTTTATCTCCGTTTATCAAAGTAAACTACGATATCATTGAATATCGTAATATTTTTATAAGCTGATATATATATTAGAGTAAAGATTTTTACATATTAAGGCTATCGTATTACTTATTAGGAGCTTCAACATTAGGGGGAAACATTATTTTAAGATTTGAGCAAAATTATTTTTAGCTCTCTTCTTTAATGAAATACTTAATAAAAATTTTATAGTTTCTAAATTCTTATTTTTCTTCTTCCCTTTTATAAAAAAACCTCCGGCAAAAATCTTTTTTGGATAGACCAAAATACCCCTCAATCAAAAAAGAAATTTTTTACAAATTCACAGTTTTCAAACTCCTCCCTAAACCCATCTCCTTCACTGTTTTTATATTTTCAATCAAAAAAATTCTTTGAGATCTGTTTGGAAGCGAAGACATAGGTGTAAACATCTTATTGATTAGAGAATTATGACTCTTGGGTAAGAGTCATGTCCATGGATTTCAAGAGAGAACTTCACGAACATCAACCAAAGATTAAATCGAAGGGGCTTGATGCTTTAGGTTGTGAATTAGAACTTTAGTTTAGTATTATTTTTTGTTCTTGAATTGGTTAGTTTTATGGGTAGGGTTATGATGTTCGTGGGTGTTTTTGGGAAATAATTTTTTGGAGAGGGGGAATAAGTTTTGAGAGGGTATAATTTTGACTCAAAAGATATTTTGTTCTATTCATTTTGAGTTGTGCTAGATTTTTTAGGAGCTAAGGACATTGAGAACTCTATTAGGTATTTTGTTAAAGCACAAAGATTTATAAAAATTTCGTATATTTTGTCTTCATAAAAAAATTTTACTCGCCAAAAAATTATTAAGGATATTTCTAACTTTAGTTTATATTTCGATTTGACTGCTCCGCTTCTATTCTTTATTCTCTGCATAGACAAAAAGTGGTGGCAAAATAATAAGAACAAAAAGAGATCGATCAAGCAAAGAATCCGCTTTTTGGAATTACGATGTTATGATAATCTTGGGCAAATAGAAAAATGCAAAAAAAAAATCTCTCTTTTGTGAAATACGAATGAGATCAAGAATTACAATTATTCTTTTGACAAAAGTGGGTATTTACTAACGTTCCATTTCGTTTGTACTATGAATACACATATAACAATCCAAGATCGATTTGGTGAGTAATTTCTAGAAATCAAAAACTATTGAGGAAAATGTTAGATTCTTCAAATGAAACTCTAAATTTTAAAGTAATAAATAGGTAAATTTTTACATTTATAAATTAGTATACTATATTTGCACTAAGCAATATAGAATTCTCAAATTGTCATCTCAAATAAAATTTATTAGGTCAAAAATTGCACGAGACTCGACTTCATCAATGAGCGGGAAATGATGATTGTGCAAGGACAATAATAGATACTATTTAACCAAATATGATGCCAAATTAAAAAAAACAATATATTCACAAAAATTTTAATATAATGAGTCCGTAAGTTCTCCATGTCAAAATAAGATTCAAGAATAAAATTAGTATAATAAAATTTGGTCTTGGTTACCAAAATGAATAGGTTATTCTTATAGTTAATACATATTTTTTGTCAAATATTTATTACATCAATTAATTTAGTTTAAAATATGTAAACAAGTCATTTAACTCAAACAATCCAAATCATAGAATTTAAATTATGTCATAATATCAAATTTTTTAAGAGATTAGATTCAGTCCTATAATTAGAATGTACATGACTATTCTCGACAAAAAAAATATTCGAATACAATTGACTAAATAATTCAGATATACATAAACGAATCATTCAAGCATATTTGATCAAAACATTGCATGAAACAATTCAAACATATGTAAACAAACTATTTGAACGTTCATGACCATACGAGTAAAACCATTTAAATATACATAAATGAATCATTTGTAATAGCTGAACAGAACTATTCGAATGTTTTAAACATTCATGCACAAAATATAAGTACATAACTACATTCCATAATATTGTGTCGATGGTGTGGGAGACGTCAAGTCTGTGCATTAAAACAAATTATTGAATGGTTAACCAAATTTATTAAACTTAATACTCAATTGGGTGCATCTGGTAGCGAAGAATTCAATCCAACCGTGACCAATAAATGCAGATCAATAATTCATTTGTCACATTGCGCTATTTACGAGGCCAACAATTACCATCACCCAATTTGGTTTTTTTTTTTTTCTTAACGGGTCAAGATCCTCCCAGTCTGACTTTTTGTGTCTGACAACAAAACTGACATTTTAGTGCGCACGCACTTGTCCTAGAACAAAGGACATGCTTTTTAACTGCACTCTGAATAATTTACTTCGTGTTTACTTGAGCATCTTAAGTGCGTCCAGAAATTCATGCAAAGTCGTACACAATTGAACTTATCCACTGGCAAAACTATTTTCCAAAAAATGTCGAATTCGGCGAGTTTTTTAAAACGTGTTTACCTGAATAATTCGTTGTATTTGCATCTAATTATCTAAGTGGTAGATGGTACTCTAAAGAGTGTATCCAAGTGTTTTATATGGGTTAGATTGGGTTTAGAATAAAGTCCAATTTCAAAAAATATAGAATGAATAGTGAATCGAATTGTTTGTTCTTCAATATTAGTATATTTTGTCTTTCATATTGCCATGTTTTATATTTCAGCTTTGACATGTGTAAGAGAAATGAGGATTGAGAATTGACTAGGAGAGAAGAGCAAGAGAGAGGCTCACCTTGGATATACAAAGGGAGAATTTGATGGACTATTCGTTGACGTAAATGGAGAAATGGCGCTGTCACCTTAGCTCCAAGAGAGCGACATCGTAGGGCTGCATCTAGTTAATTACGACTCCCTTTCTTCTCTCTTGTTATCTTTTGTCGTTGTCGACGATGAGAACTCGTATCTCATCGACATCTACGACCTCCGCTTCCTTCGCTGCCACAGAAAATTGCTTCCATCCTCGCAATCACTCTCCTCTTGAAAATCAAAATTCGTGAAGAGAAGATAAATAATGTTTACGAGAAGAGAAAATGTGTTTAAAAGACTTCACAAGCAAACAAAAACATATCACACATATTCATTAAAAAAATTATTACATTTATATATTGACATACAAACTAAGTCCATATTAATTTATTCTGAATGTCAATACTGAAAGCCAAATAGTACTTATAATTTTTGGATGCCAACTATTTACTACAATCACAATATTTAAATAATGTTGTCAGATTTTTGCAGCATTTTACAAACAAAATGAATTAATTTATTCGATGTGTTCGGTCGTGGATTGCCTGCCACTTTGCACAAATTTCTAGTAATAGTTGGAAAGAGATTCAAATTTGTTTTTATTGTTATCGTTGGACGATAAATTTGGAGAGAATGATATAAAATTCGGCACAGCAATGTAAAAAAGGCAGCTTTAACTTTGTTGGGGCAAACGCCGTATAGTTGTCCCTAGACAATTTCCAAGCAAGTTCCTCCTAATATACTTTTTTTATCCATTTTCTCAAAATTATCAGTAGTGTGTCCTCGTTTTTCTTATGACCCATTAATTTAAAATCAGTACGCTAGAACTTTATTTGAAATGTGATTCAATTCATATTTAAACTTCATTTGTAAATATTTTTAAAAAAAAATTCACGCCATCATCTACAATATGTCCCGTTGATGATAGGACTTACTTAGATCAATAATCAAAATAAGTTACTATACTTTAATCAAAATATTTTTAATCTGAGTTATTAAAATTTAACATTTATAAACACTATCATCTCGAGTCCAATTATATATATAATATATACACAAACACATTGACTAAACTAAGGTACCCCTTCCACGTCGTCATATTTTTTTGTCACATTTTAATTTAGACACGTTGAATATAATATGAGAACTAAAACAATTTTGAATTTTGTTTTTCGATAATTTTTTTTTGTTTTTCATAAGGAATAAAATTTACCAACTTAATCCTAAAAATTTAGCGAGGTGTGTTATAATTCTACATGAAAAGGGAATTAGTAGAATTGAGTGAACAAAAGGAAAAGGGAATCATAGAAAATAACTGCTTTAACTTTATGTCAATTTTACAATCTCGTTTTCCCATTAGTGCCTTGCTTTATAAGAAACGAGATCCACTTCCATGGAACATATACTTTGCTTAGCCATACTAATTGATAGCGACTTTTGATGTTCCCCAATTTGAAAAAATAAGATATTTTTCCCAATAATTAATATCGTAATACAAAGCTTATCTCCGGAGGCGAATGTGGTACCCAATAATGAATGATTCAATTGACTAGAAGACGTAGAACGGCATTGTAGGGGCAACGTGTGGGGTTACTCGTGTGGAAAATATTGAAGCAGGTTTCCCTACTCTATAGATTATATGGATTGAATTTTAAATTTTATTATGTTTAAATTTTCTGGACTTTAGACGGCATTAGACTTTATTTTCTTCCAAACAAATGTTTTTCCATTCACAAGAGTAAAATTTGAACCTCCAAAGTGTTGAAAAGGAAGTATGATTTGTTGCTATCCTATCTATAAATGTTGATTTTCGGTAAATATATATAGATCTATAATAGATTGATGTTTTTACACGCGATCCTTTGACAAAAACACTAGATTTGTTGTTGCCAACCCAATATTCCAATGTTAATTGTTAGTTTTCTGCCGACGATATTTTTTTAATAGTCATAAGAATTGAGTCCAACATTTTCTGTACATAAATTAAAGTTTATTATCGAAGCTGTTCTTAATCGAGTTACGATCCCATTGGCTGTTGACATTCGAAACCGTGACATAGGGCGTTTGAACTGATCAGACCATTAGTGTTTTAATTTTTACAACATAGTGGGATCTCATTAGTCGGCTAACATATGACAAATATGGTTGGTCACAAGTAAACATATCTGAAACTATGCACATTATTCAAATAATTATATCAAACTTAATTCTAGGACACAAGAGGCTGCGCAAGAACAAAAACGAGTCAGATAAGAATGTTGATATATATATATATATATATATATATATATATATATATATATATATATCATGCGAAATTTATTATCACAAAAAAAATATATAAATATTGTGAAATAAGCACAAGTACATTACACTAGTAACCTACATTACGATCCCATTGGCTGTTGACATGCACTAAGGTAAAAAACAAGTCCGCAAAATTATAATCAATGACCTTATGAACTGAATTCGATTTTGGTTTCCTTTGTCAAACCAAGTGCTATAATCTCTATATCAAACAGTTCACATAGCTCACTCAAGACGAGCCATAGTTTAGTAGCATTTCTTGGATCTCAATACCTTAAAAATAGAACTTTTAATCAAAAATAATAATTTAAATAGAACTTCGGAGAACCAGATTGGTGGTTGAAAGTTGCACTTGCACTTGTACGAGTAGAATTTGAACTCTATCAGAAAAAAAAGTAAAGGGTACAAGAGCTAAATAAGAAGAAATAATACTAGATCCAATTATTAAATTATGATAGTGATCTCTGTTTGGTGTTCAATTTGGAGATTAAATATGGACCGGAATGCTGAAGATGGTTTCGACATTATTGCATTTATCTCCAAATAAATCTAAGAACCAAAGGACAAAGATTACGATAATCTAAAAAAGCCTTTCATTATCAGATAATCCTCGAGGAATACGGTTAAAGAGACAACGGTAGAAAAATGAGTAACATTCGTTAACACGAAAGTCCGTCATTTGTTGACAGATATCTGATGAGACAGTTGCTGCAACCAAAAGAATATAAGATAAGCTTAGCCCAAAGAATTTGCTCTCTGAAGCAGGAGAGCTCACTGGAAAAGGGTTCTGGTCAAATGTTCACGGGCGGTGGCCAATGCTTGACCAATCGTCTGCAGGCGAACAGAGGAGCATTGAATGTCAGAATTTGTAGTAGAAAGATCGGTTGTGAAAGGAAAGAATGTATGCAAGTTCTAGGTAGAAATGTCTCCCATTTGCGTCAATGTGGTATGCGCGTCCCGGTTTAGTGGATTGAATTATTCTTGTGATGAGGAAAGAAAACTTACCTGCTCAGATAAAGGAGCGTTGGGATCCATGCTGTGTACTGCCACCTTTCCGGCAATAATGTTGGCATCTGTTTCAAGAATCAAGCTGCGAAACAAGCGAACAGCGTAAAATCTACTGAGCACTTCAAATGAACACAAAATCACCGAGAGCAATAAATTTGCCAAATACTCCAAGCCAAAAGAACAACACACTTGGTTGTGATTTGTGTGGCAAATAAGTGGGCACTCTCAAGTTAGTGACCTACAGTCAGAGCCCTTAGCAGGACATTGGTGGATGTCAGACAATGTAAAGGATCAATGCAAACTTGAAAAAACACTACAACTACGCGACTCGTTTTGCTCCAAAAATACATTACACAAAGCACAGTTCCTTTTCCTGTCTAGGTTCTTACCATACTGCCATGCTATTAATCACTAATAGAAAAAAAGAAAAGCATCAATCGCCCTGATGAATAGTTCTTCTGTCTAGTTTCTTACAATACTGCCATGCTATTAATCATCGTTTCAAAAAAGGAAAAGCGCCTCAATCGCCTTAAAATTGTGTAATATAAAAAATGGTAGCATACCCTCTTTCAACAATCTCATCAAGGCACAAGAAAATCAGATCCAAGTTCTCAAGCGCCTCCCTTTTGTCCACATTACCCCTAAAATGAAGTCATGGACAGGCCGTTACTTTAGGAATAAGAATCAGCTGAGGTACTGCCAAAGGACAGGATTGATCACCACAATACCTTAAAAGAAGCGAAACAGAATCAAAGAAACCTTGCAGAACTGCAGCTAAGATAAGTTCATTTTCATCTTCACCACCCGTCACGAAGAAGTGGAGATCCTGGACAAATTTATAGATCACGATGTTGTTGTCAAACATAGTGATCTCAGCTGCATCCAATCAGGAAATGAGTCAAAGGCCATTCAATAGCTCGACATATCAGATTCACCTCAACTTAAAAAAGGAACAGGGTAAAGTCCAGCTGCATCCAATCAGGAAATGAGTCAAAGGCAATTCAATAGTTCGACATATCAGATTCACCTCAACTTAAAAAAGGAACAGGGTAAAGTCTCCATCTTGCAACAAGCCTATACAAAGTGGTTCAGGGATACTAATGCTCTAGAAAATTCTAGCTTAAACAAGAGGTGCAACTTTGTTTAGCAATTAAATCAATCAAAATAATAGCTACGAGCCACTTGACAAAGTAGATCAAACGTGATACCCCGACTCAATTTTTTTCTGTTGAGCAAACCACCAAGCATTAACTAGAGAAGGCAGGGGAATATACGCCACAAACCTTCGGTGCGAGCATTTGACTTCATGGTCTTGGCAAACAAGGTCTTCTCGAAAGCTAACTTGGAGTTATTGGTAGGCCAATCATCGGAGTAGTACTTGACAGCCACACGCTTCCCTTCCGAGTCCAACAGAAGGATGTTCTTAATCGAAGGGCACCAATCCTGTCCAACACAAAACCAAACCATTAGGCAATCACCCCCGGGTTTCACCAAGTTCGGCTTTACCATTGGACAAAACAATCGAATCACAAACCCGAACCCGAACCCATCCACTAACATCACAATACCGAATTCCCCGCGCTTCCATCTCATCAGATCAACCCCCCAAATCAAACGGGTCAACAGCTCGTCCTTCCACCAAAACCCGATCCAAGTTCGTCGAAAAGTTCACATTTTGAGATAAACCCATCAAAGAATGGCAACCAAAGAGCGCCCAAACGGTGCGTATTGGTCGGATCAGGATCTGGGGACCCAATCCCCAACCCAAAACTCACCCAAGACAGGATCTTGCGTAGAAGAAGACACCAAGGGAGATCGAGCTCTAAAGAGAGAGGAAAGGGAAGGAAGAGGACTTACGTTGGATGAAGCCATTGGAGGAGGAGAGGAAGTAGAAGAAGCGAGGAATTTGGAATTTGTCAATTTGCAAGTGATTGGTAGTTTCAGAAGCTGCGAAGACGAGGAGGGAAGAAAGAAGAAAGCCTTTTCCTTTTCCGTTTGCTTGATCTGTACTGTGCTTTGATTTCTCCCGGTCGTTTTCCTACCGACGACAGTTTAAGCTAACATTTGAATAGACTAATAATCTTCGAAGTTTATAGAATTTATTTTGTATGGTTATAATATTTAATAAATTTCTCCCTTATTCTCTTCAAATTATGTATGATTCACAAACCTTAATTTTTCTGAAATAATAAATTATGGGTTATAGTAGGTAAAAATATTTTCATTCTCTTTGTTTCGTTAATCTTTTCAGTGAATTTTTTTTGTAATTTTTGGAAGTCCAAGTCCCCATAAAAACATTGAATTTAGAGTTGTGTCATTCTATTTATAGATCCAATTTTGAGTTTTTAAGAATCCGAATTTCTTACTGTCCGAGCGAAATCATTGTGTTTAATCAAACGATAATATATGCACGAGGGCAATAGCAAGTTATGTAATTAGTCTTCTAAACTTTTACATCCAACATAGAATGAGGCAAAGTCTTTTGAGAAGGTTCAGTTTATAAAATAAAAAAAATTCCTAGCTTTGTACAAATGAAAAGAAAAGAAAGACAACATAATCTTGGAAATCCCTTCATTTCATGGGCTAAAAAGCAAAGGGCCGCACTTGCATTTCCATCGCTCGGGCTCGTAATTTGCGTAGTTGATTCGCAACAAGGCTTGGACTCGAGCTTTCTTCTTGGTGGTGGTGGGCACTTGTATTGCTTCACATGGGCTGCAGCCATAACACTTGTGGTCGCAGCTCGGTGGGCTGGACCCTATTCCCATCAACCCTCTTAGATGTGCAACTTCTTTTTCTATTCCCTCATTTTGGCCTTTTCTTGGTCCCTACAAAGTGTCCAAGAGAAAGAAGGAGAGAAAAAAAAATCACTGAGCTCTTTTATTAGAACATTTTTAAGTCACAAAACAGATTAAGTGGCAAGTAATTACCTGACTTGAGCTAAAGTGGGAGCCAATTCTGGAGGGCAAGGAAACTTTTGTTGGTAGGGGTCCTCCTGATCCTGTGAATTGGTTAAACAATTTAACTCTACGCAACGCTCAACAAGTCGCAACTACCGTTTCTCATGCAACGACCAATGTCAACGTAACAAGAGTGAAAATTTTGTGAGGCGGTTGTGATTTGTTTTTTTTTTCTCCAACTTATCCTTTCGCAAAAACAAGAAATGGTAAGTTTTGATAATTGGAAATGGAGCAAGTTCCTGTTGGGATTTGGGAGAGGGACAAGTAATTCTTGTCCACTTCATGACAAGATATTGAACTTGGGGGTAGCAACAGGCAGACAGTTTAGTTCTAGATGTGTAATTATTACAACAATTTTGACTTGTGTTTGAAAAACTATCTAAAGAACTTCAAATGGAAGGGACAAGTGACTAACCTGGATGATTAACTCCAACATCATCATCGTTAGCTGCAAGAGCTCTGCTTGTTCCAGAAACCAACCATACCATTTGCAGCACCAGCACTACTAAACCACAGATTCTTGCCTCCATCTCTTTTAACCCAACCCACTAATGATGAAAGCTATTGAATGAGAACCAACTAATGTAATTGTAATGATGATGGCTATTGAATGAGAATCAGCAGCAAGAGACACACATAAAAGCCTAGAGTTTAGGTGGGCATGTCTGAATTACTAAGACTTATATAATGTGGAGAGGTTTGGATCATTCCTCTTTCCCTAGGGAAAAGATAATAAATAACAAATCATGAAAAGGCTGAGTAGCCTACATAGGTTATCTTATCTATCTTAAGAGGGTCTGTGCAGTGGTAGAGGAGAAGATATTGCTTCACAAGCAAGTGATTCTAGAATCTTTGTCAACTAGTACATAACATAACACCTGTAAGTAAAGTAAGTAGCCAGTAAGAGTGGTCTTTTTGCTTGACAACTCATTGCATGTACCTTGTCATTCATGAAATCTCCCTCTCATTACAAAGAATTTTTTTTTAAAAAAAAATTTGGATGTTCAAAATTAAACATTGTCAAATTTTACTTAATAAATAATTCTATTAAAAATATTTTTTATATTCGTAATATTGAAACCCAATATTTTAGTATTTATCTTAGCTTTGACAACAAGCCAAATAGTTCTCTACCCCCTTCAGGATTTCTCTATAAAGTCGGTCCAAATTCCAAACTCAGAATTATTACAACCCTTTTCTTTATGAAGTGGTCCAATTTTCACAAATAACAACTCCCTCTTTTGGGGTCCCTGGGAAAATCTGCCAGTAGCCAGTGAATCTGAGAAGTTAATAACACAAAGAAATCTCTTGTCTTTATAAGGCTAGAGAGCCAGTCTAGTCTGCTGACCATTTTCCTTCTGGTGATACAGTTTCATTACCAAACAAGGAACAAGAAAATTGGGTGGCAACATCAAAATGCACCACATAAAAACAAGAAAAGAGCATCAATCTGTAGAAAGCTGCACTTCTGCCAGGGAAAATCTTTAATGAGTTGGTTAACAGATTAAATATTGTGCAAAAGGGTCAACCTTCCATGCGTTGGCAGGTGGGCAACATATAAGCTTAAACAACCTTCTATTCAATCCCAGCCATCCATTTGGACCAAATAAGAAAGATGGCAATTAAAGACTTCTACTGTAGTGTGGTCCTCCTATTGTACCTTCATGAATTTCCATCAATAGCTAGCCAAAAATTGAGTTCACAAAATAAGCGAGCTCTTGAATAAAGTGGCTAGGATGATAGTTCACTATCAAACATTAGTAATGTGTGAAATAAGCACAATGGAAAGGTCTTTCTTTCTGACCAGGACCTGTGTATAAAACAATGCACTCTTTTAATGTTTTTCTACAAGTGTACCTGATTTAAAGAGGGAGGAGGCCTTCAAAGTGTCATTGATTAGAGTGATTTGATCACTCACTGAGCTTGTACAATGCGCATTGACTACTCTCCAGTTGGGACATCTCTTGTCCTTGCAAATCATGTGAGAGAAAGATGATCATTCCAAGAAATCACGCTTATTCATTCTCAATGTCCTGCATATATACCAAATGATCTCTCCACCAAATATCTTGTACTTTTGCATTTTGTCCTATCAATATTTGGTCCAAGTTGGTAGATATAATTTTGCCAAGCAAGTGAGAGGAAATTTAAAGTCCCTGAGAAAATAGAACTCAAGACTATCACCTAAAAGAACAAATAAAACAATATATACATTTAGATGAATTCCAATGATTTAGAAGAAAAAAGATTAGAATTTTGATAAACCAAAATGCCAATATCGATAGCAGTTAATTAAGACTAAATTTCCCTCACCCTCCGAAGTCCAGCCACTCCTGCCTAAAGGAGCAACTTCAAATTAGCAATAAAATCGACCGAACTTGTTATTATATCCAAAGAGCAAATTTTGCTAAAAAAACAACTAAGAGGTTAGGTCTTAGGACACCTAAATAAGAAAAGAAGTCTTCTACATTATTGATCATTCACCCATTAAACATGCAAATGCATTGGGAAGACATGAGACCATCAAAATTAATATAAAGATTGCTACTTTATTGATCCATAGGTGAAAGTTTCAACCTTTAATTATATATGCTCACAGAAAATACAAAAAACAAAGGGTGGTGAATCCAGCCATTGAGGCTTCCTTCTGATGATTCAAAGGGATTTTTCTTCTAAATTTTCAATTAGTTTTTCTTTTTCAGCATCTGAAAAATCCAGATAGATGCTTGAAACTGTGACAACATGGGCCTTATCACGGCCCAATTATTGCATCCAAAATTATCGGTAATGGGCTACGGCCACTGATAATGATTTCATTGAGTAAATTAGAGTGTCTTATTTAATTCAACTTTCAATTTTGACTCCCTCCATTACACTAGGTTCCTTTTTTTCCACTAATTTTGAAACTTTAAACCGAAAAAAAATCAGATTCATAAACATTTTAATACTAGGAGAGCGCCAAAACTTTTCTGCAAATAGCATCCGTTTCTCCGGCTTATTGGTCGGTTATCTTTGTACAAAACCATGTTATGTTCCAAATCTATTCAAAATTAGTAACCCTATATAATAATATTACAACATTCAATTTTAACACTCAGTTGCAACCTTTTATTAAAAAGCTATATAGAGTTCGAGTCAATCCTTATCCAACTCCATTATAATGTTTTTTTTTGGAAAGTTAAAATTTTACACTAACAGACAAAAAAAAAAAGGGACAAGACAGGGTCCCAGGAAAAAAGTCAAATGTATCCGTTGAGACATTTTCCCTCTTCGTCACCTACACGTTTCAAGTTTCAAGTTTTCAAATTTCAAACTTCTCCCTCTCCCCTTTTACCCAATAACATATTAGCCACATCTCCCCAATTCCCGAAACCAAAAGAAGCTTCCTTTTTTCAAATCAAGTGACCAGAAGAGAAGAACAGAAATGGGTGGTTCGTGGCTAAAGTCACTGATCAACGTCAAGAAGCCGCCGTCAACTGTCACCGACCAAGTAAGATCCTTTTCCTAGCACTAAAGTCAGAATCTTTACACTAATTTTGTTGAGCTTTGTTAAGTTTTGATGGGTTTTTTTTTTCTTCTTCTTTTGGGTGGTGTGGGAAACAGAGCGAAGATAATAGAGTTGGAAGCAACAAGAAGAAGTGGAAGCTATGGAGGAGCTCGTCCGAGGGGGTGCCTTCCTCGAGATCCAAGGGGGTGTGCGGGGCATCGTCCGAGCATTCGTCGGACTCCTCGTCGATAGGGGACGACACTGTTGCCGCGGCAATCGCCACCTTGGCGAGGGCTCCCCCTAGAGACTTCCGGATGATCAAGCAGGAGTGGGCTGCCATTCGGATCCAGACAGCCTTTCGTGGCCTTCTGGTAATGAGTGATGGCTTCTCTTTGTTATTGTTTTTTTTTTTGGCTCTTTGAGGATTTAGGCTTTCAATTGGGAAAAAAGAGAACTAGTTGGTGATTAGTTGTGATTTGGAGGCCAAAGCAGCTGTCTTTAGAAAATACCGATATCTAATTGATGGCTTTTCAGGGTTTACGGTTATATTTTGAAATTGAAATCAGATTTTGAACCTTGAGGATTGCTTGCTCTCTGTTTGGACAAGTTTCTTAGAGTAATAGATGGTTCTTGTGGTTGAAAGTGAGATTATGTGATGTTCCGCAGGCGAGAAGGGCGTTCAGAGCCCTGAGAGCAGTGGTTAGGATTCAGGCAATATTCCGCGGCCAACAGGTGAGGAAGCAAGCTGCTGTGACACTGAGGTGTATGCAAGCTCTTGTTAGGGTCCAAGCTCGAGTTAGAGCTCGAATCGGGAAGATGTCTCCTGAAGGGCAGAGAATGTCGGATGAGGATTGCAACTGGGCCGATCCGTCCAAGCAGGTCGAGGTACTTGGATAAGTTATATATGTCTTATTGTTGTGACTTAAAACCTGATGACTTGGTTACTTGGAAGTGTGCATCTCTCAAGAGTATTTTATTTTGTCTTGGACAATTTCAGCAAGGTTGGTGTAATAGTCCAGGAACTATCGACGAAGTAAAAGCGAAAATGCAAATGAGGCAGGAAGGAGCAATGAAAAGGGAGAGAGCAATTGCTTATGCACGGTCTCAACAGGTAATTAAGCTTATAAGTGTGCAGCTTGTATTTCATTACGTCCGTCCTTTATCTCATTGTTCACTCGCAGCACGCAAGAGCATGTCCGAGCCCTTTGAGAAGGATGAACAAGGCTGCAACGCCTTTGAAGCATCAAAGGCCAGATAGCAGCACCGCTAGCTGGACTTGGCTAGATCGGTGGATGGCTAACAAGCCGTGGGAGAGCAGCCCCGGAAACTCTGTCAATTCCCAATTGCATAAGATTTCGTCGGATATGCCATTATCGAGGAAGAGTGAAGATAACATTGCTGCATTCTACTCAGATATGGCCAAGCATGGTGCAGTAAATGTGAGAAGGAACGGCATCACATCCAAGGTACTTGCAAGACCTCCTGCTGCCGGGGATGTTCTGCAATCATATTCTGCACCGAGTTCTGAAACCTTCCGCGACGAAAGCTCTGCTTCAACCTCATCCGCATCTGCTTCCCCAATTCCATCATCAAGAAACAAACTGCCACTGAACAAAGCAGTGGACGAGAACCATCTCAGGAAGCCAAGCTACATGAATCCCACTGAGTCGATCAGGGCGAAGCAGCAGAAAGCTAGCTGGTACTCCACACACAAAATGCACAGGCATCTGATGGATGATCAGCATCATACCAGATCAATGGAGCTCTGTGGTAGTGATAGCAAGAGCAACACTGGTTCGAACCCTTCGTTTAGTGTAAGCTGCGATCTTTACCCTCCAGTCCCAATAGATAGACAAGATGGCATCAAAGTTCGAAGACCGCTGGGAAGGCGGCATACCTAAAGGACTTCACAACGGATCAAGGAAGTCGTAAAGAAGTTCGAGTCGCCGTTTTATGCGTTTGACAATTCTGATGAGTTCAACTGCTTGTTGTTACTTACTGCTTTATGCTTGAGTTCTAATGTTTACTCGCATAAAAATGAGATTGATGATGAGTTCAACTGCTTGTTGTTACAGCTTCATTTATGAGTTTGACCCTGCACACATATACATGTAGTTTATATACTTTGAACGAGGATTAGTATTGTATCTCCCTTTGGATTGCATTAAATGCTATTTTTGGAAATTGATTTCTGGTGCTACATGCTTCTTGATTCTGTCTGAAGTGCAAAAAATGTTTACAATGGAACCCCATAATAAATGTCCTACAATCTGCATACACGAGAATTTGTTGAATTTTGTTCAGAATACTTGGTATTCGGACATTTAACTAGATTGATTAATCTAATTGTGACATCCATGTTCGAATTGGGTTAGACCACAAAACAGGAGAAAATTTCATTATTAAATTTTAATCTTTTCAAGTGTCTATCTAGTGTCCACTTGGATTCATTAACTGAACAAGTAAACTCCAAATCCCGTAAGACTAGATAGTTCTAACTGAGGACTAGACAATAAACTTTAGAACATCATAAGCCTTCGACGGAAGAGAAAATGAAAGAAGAGAACCAAAATGGGTCTTCAACTTTTTTTAATTAGACTCTTTATTTAAGTTAAAAAAATCATTTACAAATTCATTCTTAAATAAAGTTAGAACATATTAAAATATGGTTGCAACAAATTTAACGGTTACCCAACTTGAAAGCCAAGATATAATCGAATCTTGGAGTAAGGCATGAGTTACTTGTCATATTGTGGGATTGAATTAGGGTGTTTCTTTGGAACTATGTGTAATTAACAAAACAGATTCCATTAAGCTTTACTCATCCGTCGTCATCAACACTAATCATATTGTTTTTTTTTTGGTGATAAACACTAATCATATTGTTGTTTGTTTATATCTCACCCATTTTACACGTGTACCAACAAATAGTAGCACTACCAAAAAAAAATATAGTAGCAAGTATCATGGAATATTATAGCCATTCTTATATATTTTTTAAATATCCATTTGACTATCAACTACAGTGTAATCTTAACATTACCGAGTATTCTCTCTCTCTCTGTCTCTTACAATTTCATCCCAAAATTTTTGCCGTAAGAAGACTTTATTGAGGTCTAAGTTAAAACCGTATGTGAATTCACACCTATCCCATATGTGATACGTAATTACCATTAATGAAATTTACCGCCGATTCAAAAGAAACTTCATAACATAAGTTAAAACGCTAATTTAGAAACTATTACATGTTAGTTTCAATATGTCAAAACACACATACATTTAACGGCACTTAGTGCCGAGCCTGCATAACGATTTACATAAATGACCGCCGAGTACTCTTGAGGCTGACTCAAAAATAATAAAAATAAACAAGTTCATCTATTTAAACAAAATTTATTAGATCAAAAATTTGTATGCATGATTTTTTACTTTACTAATCAGCATGTTACGAAAGATCAACAGCTTACCAAATAAAATTGTTGTTATGCCATATTAAAATGTTGGTAATCAAACAAAAATTTGAAGTAATATGTACATATATTGCAACTATTACAATGCAAATATATATGATAAAATAATGCAATTATAATGGTCCCGACATTCACGCACATAAAGAAGAAATTAAGGACCACAATGCATCAACATCAAGTCTTACCTGACTACGTACTTGCGGATCATTTAATCAATCTGTTTAACTCCCAAGCAAGAACGAGAAAAGGGAAAAAAGAGAGATTGCCCCGAAACACAACACTATTCTGTGAGCAACATTATGGTATTTGCACGAAGTTTCACAATCACCGGTTGAGAAATATGGTTCAGAGGTCGATTTCCGGTGATGGGTTTATTACAATTGGTGCTTCTTTAGACCGTTTTCAAGTTCGTTGGGGGTTTGACTTCCATTTTGTACATAATTTGGACTAACGTAATGTTGTACGTGTAGCTTGGGAATGGATAGATTGGCTATGAAGTTTCCCACGTGGGTATCTTGGGCCATCTAGGGCAAGGAAAAATTGGGTTTCTTTTACTTCTAGTGGATGCCGACGGATCTTAGGGTAAATTTTTTATGGTTTGTTTCTTCTTAATATTTGATATTCATGTTCGCAAACTGTTTGATCATTTTTACTAAATTTCAAAAAATATGGTTTGATTAGTTGGACTACGACTTAGAATCATATAGTTTTGTTATCTTCTAAATCCGATTCTAATCTTGAAAAAAATACTACAAAGATTATGTTTGTTTAGTTTTATTAGATCATAAGTGATTAAAAATACTTGTAAATTACCTTTGTAATAAAAGTAGAGTATATTTGGAATTTTAGTACTAACATATAATTTTTTATTTTTATATACAAATCTCTAATCCGACTAACAAGCTTACTGTTTTATATACAAAAAACGAGAAGAATCCCAAGTGGCCCTCCTGTTTGTTTCTTAAAACACTGATATTTCGGAGACGTCTAACATTGTTTGTTGAAATGTATAAATTTTATTCCACATAATCAACCCCAAATACATAAGCTAGCTCTAGCACAACTTGGAATGCTCAATACAAGCATTCGGAAAGAATGGAATTACAACTTCAATTTCAGGTGCATCATCTTAGTCTGTTTTAGATTGGTAATTAAAGTCTCTTACTGTTTTGATATTTCAATTAGTTACAGTTTTGTTTTTCTATCCGATAGTAATAGATGAGAAAATAAGATATGGAATTGACGCCACTTGGTGATGGTCTAGTGGTTAAGGGGGTGTCAAATGAATTGAAGAAATTCCATCTCATTGGGTTCGAATTTCGGACTAGGTACAATTGTGTAATAATTTGTTTGAGATATAATTCAAGTGGCAAAACATACGTACAGTAGCACCAGTCATGTCGCTCTTGTTGTTCAAAGAAATTCAATACTTATAATTTGTATGAATATGTAGAAATGTCTAATCAACCCATTCATATAGTTTGACAATACATGTTCATTTATACATAACAAAGTCTCTACCTAGTTAGTAAAAGAACGAAAGAATGTAGTGTGTAAATTTCAGATTTAGAGCCGAGAACCATGTTTAAATAATAGAATAGTAAAACAATTTTACTGGCAAGAGGGAAAATTGGATTGGAGTAAACCACAGACTTTCTTACATAGTGTTGCTATGAAGAGAAGAGAAGGGAAACCAAATTAATGCAGCAGTCGTACAGTATACTGTAATTTTTCTGGACCACCTGATCAATGTCCCGGGTGTCGTTTGTTCTTTTGTTTTTTTATCAGTTAATATCTAATAGTATCTTGTTGAAGATTCTTTCATCTTGATAATACAATCACTAATAGTTAAACTATCAACAAGTATTTTAAGTTATATTATTTTAATCAAAAAAATTTAAGTTTAATTACTTGTGAAAATTATTGTGTTACATAATTGATAAGAAAATGTTTTCAAAAATTCGACTCAAATATAAATTGATTACAAATGTGTGTTCACATACAAAAATACTAACAACTAATTTAGTCGAGAAAATATTTTCCCTTGGAAATGGGATGAAAGTGACACATACCAAAACCAATCTTGTCCAATAAGAGGACAAAGAATTACATAAGCCATATCCTTGCATGTACTTTTGTGATTGCTCATTTTTATAAATATGGCAAGAGACGAAAAAGCCCGCAGCTATTGTCCTATGATGGATGAGCAAACGAGGCAATGGAGTATTAATTGTTGCATGTGCATACAGTAAATCAATTGGGAATCTTGTTCGGCCCTATGTTTTCCTTCGCAAGCGTTCCAGCCTTTTACTTTACTCTTTCGGAATCGAGAACCATAGATAAACCATGCCCGGTTGATGTCCGGAGACATATTCAACTTAACCAAGTTTGATTATTCAGATTATAAGGGTAGCGAAATCAGTACTTGATTTTTTGAAAGTATTTCATTAAGTAGTACTGCTACAATGGGGAAATTACAAAACCAAAGAACATATAGCCTGAAGTCCAATGTGTTTGAAAGTTCAAGGAGGTCCACAATTCCAATCTGTATAATTGTAATCACCGTATAAAAATTTACATATATAAATATTTGGAAATGTCAAAAATTATTTGGTTTAATGACACAATAGATACATGAATTGACAAAAGATAACGATTCCATTTTTGACAAATATAACTTATTGTGAATAATTATCTTTCAGAAAATGTGGAAATACACCGCACATAAACTATAGCATAAGAATAAATAACGAATACATAACAAGACACCAAATAGATGTTGTGTAAAATGCTGTTGTAGGTTGAATGGTGAGCATCGATTAAAAAATTTATCACTTTAAAGTTTTGAACTGAATATGAAAATTCTAACATTAATATATCAGTTATTAAATCTAATAACCTCAACCTGGAAGCAAGCCTAACCGGGAGACTGCTAACCGAAATAACACTGAATTGAATTATGTAAAAAACATATCTTCGTGTTAGCCCTAGCTAGGTAGGTTTTGGTTCCCCACGAGTGAGCTTTTGCGTTACGGGGGTGACTCTAGGTGGAGGGGACAGCCGGTGAACGACGGCAAGTGGCGGCGATGGAAGTGGGTGGAGGTTTTGGTTATGGTGGAGAGTATGTTGAGAAAAAGGGTAAAAACCCTAAAAAGGATAGTATGGATCTTTCGTGTAAATTCTATCAAGTACTCGAATTAGATGCCTATTATTTCTTTTGAGTTGATTTATGCGCTTAAGGTATAACTAATCTCCTGGAGTTGCATTATCAAAGTTTTGAACAATTATCATTGATTATCCCCTAGCTGAAGGTTTAACTAGTATAATTTCTGTTAATTATATGACTAAAGTGGACAGGTTTGGCCTTGTTCCACATTAATGTAAATTTCAAGGTGCCGAATATTATATTTTTTCAGATGAACAAGTACACCTTTTCAGCATTCAAGAGACATAAAAACCATTTACAATCAACTCGTGGCTTTTAGCGAGCATGATGATGGTTGATGTTTCTATAGAGACATAAAATCTGTACAAAGAAAAAAAGTTTTATCATCTCTAAGTCTACAAGTTATAAAATGTAATTTAACGTGGTTGGTGGCTAGTTCTCGTTTTTGGCCAATATAAATATAAATGAAATTTAATTTATCAAAAAAAAGTCTCGACTCATGAACACAAGAAAGAGCGCTACATCAAGTACGTAACCACTATTTGAATAATCGACAAGCATTTCTTGCAGGGTTTCGCCAATCAAACGAATTTCTAGCCGGATAGAAGCTTTCCACACTGGAAAATATCTTAATAACTATTTACCAATGTTATATTTGAAGTATGCATTTAATTGTTCGAATTTAAAATCTCTTAAATGACTTAAAATAACTATATCATCATTTTATCGAGTGTATATAATTTGATTTGAACACTAAATTTTATTGATAATAATAACTTTACGTCTAAATATAAAAATTCTCTCGTACAAGGTATAATATTGTAGCCAAAGTTTCATCAAAACACGATCACAACTCCTGTAGAAAAAACCGTGCTTGAAAAATAGCACGACACTTCTCTACACTATGCAAAACATAACCTAGTCAATTTACACCAGCGCAATATTACAAACTTACTAAAAAAAACTAGTTTGAGAATTCGCCTCATCCGAAACTCCTTGGGTATTAATTGTAGGGATTAGCGTTAGTGGCGCTTAATTAATTGTTAGCTAGACCGTAACTTTCAACCAAATGCTCAAATTAATTACAATTAGCCATCTTCCCAACGTTGACAACCCAGCTAATCGTTTTATGTTAATGTCAAGACAATGAAAATCACCCCCTAGAAAAAAGACAATGAAAATCATTGCTTGTAAAGCTCCCATCGTGACCAAATTCTTAACTCTAGGAACATTTCTCCTTTGAATTATATATTAGCAGTCACTTTTTTAATTGTCTAATTTCATATATAGCATGTATTCTTTATCTAGCGAGTGCACAAGTAGGTGGTGGAGATGAAAAGCCAGTCCATAACAAGTTATTATGGAATAAGTTCCAAATTCAATTGCGATTTTGATGTTTGGTAAGAAACGGAAATTAACTAGCAGTTAAATAGGGAAAGCTCAGATGTGGCCGATATTCATAGGCGTTGAGATTATTAACATATGGTTAGCCTGTGAGCCTAATAAATTTGTTTTATAATTGTGGAAGATTGATCTACTCATTGTTTTAATATTTTGAGTTAAGATATAGAGATTCTAACAAAATAGTTAATCAAGATGATTTATTGCCATTGATGCTTGCATAAATCATGTATCATTATCTTGACTATGTTAAAGTTCATAAAATTTGGCTAGATGAGCTTCATTTAAGGGGTTGCATGAATATTGTGTCATGTTTGTAAAAATAAAATTCGTGCACTTTTTAGCTTGATGAATTTATTCAAAGAAGTGTCTTGAATTACCTGTGAGTTGTGAGTGTAATAAATTGCTTAGTAAGTGTGAGTTATGTCTGAGTTATGTTTGCATCCTCAATAAGATATTACTCGATAGAGAAACTTTTACGGAAGTGGATGCCCTAGCTAGCTAGCTAAAGTTAGTGCATTACTTTATCAATTATATGCATACCTAAAAATATCGACATGCATGGATTTGCCAACTAATGAAGATACACGCCAAATCGATCAGTTTGCTACCGAGAAAGATACGAGTCATCAAATATTCATTCCAACGATCTAGTTTTTTAATAGATAAAATTGTATTAATAGAATAATTCTTGCATATTACATGGAAAACGAGCACAGAATTCTATCGTACAATCCAAAGATTGAGCTTTTACAATAGCGTAGATAAGTGTATGTACTGAAGCTATGTTTCTTTCGTTTTTGAAGTAATTTTATGATGGCTTTTGGTGGAATATGAGAGTGATTATGCATTTATCTTAGCAACAAGAACGGGCTTAAAAAACAATGACATTAAAAAAAATAAGATTAGTGAAAATACGATAAATTTTAATAAATAATTTATATCATGACCATATTTTTGACTGAGGTACTTTATGATAATAAGACAAGGAAAATCACACCACGTCTCTCATTAACTTTAGGAAGTAGTTGGGACTATCTTTCATCTGGAAGTTTGAGCAGTGTGTTAATGGTAAGAATTCTGCGGCGGAATCGTTTCGAACCGGAATGAACTTATTTAAATATATATTTGAATATTTACTTATTCCGAAGATTACAATACCACAAAAGATAGAGCTCTATGAGATATTGAATTTAGAAAATTCAGGTTTAAGTACACGTCGTCCTTTGCAAAAAAATAATGTCATTATTATCAATCACTCCATTCAAGTACAACAATGGACATCTCTTACAATAAATCCTCGTGTGATTCTCAAAGAAGAACATCTTATCTGCCATTGCAATCAATCCGGAGTACAATTTAAAAGACAAGAACGTCCTAAAAGAAAGACAATTGGTACAAGTAGTAACAAACCTGAACTTTTTAATAAGTATACTTTTATGAACAATGTAATAAGTAGTGTATTCACAAGTATATAATTCATGCGTGGAGAGTATATGGTTGCGACCACAAACCTTACTGTGCTCGGTAAAACATTTCTTTGTTATTACTGCCGGTAAAACAGTTCTTCGTTACAACTACCTGGTTAGGAGTTTCAAATAGAGAGTGTTGGTCTAGTCCATCTCTTATCTAATAGAACCAAAAGAAATATGGTTTACCAGTGTATTAGGTAAACGATTTGACGATCGTTTAAGGTTCGAACATTGGCAAAGTAAATTCTTAGATAAAAAATATACTTTTAAAAAACACAAAAGAAAAATTATTACAAGTAGTAACCAACTTGATTTTTTTTTAGTGAGATCTTGAAGAGATTTAGGAAATGTAAATTTTTTTTCATGAACAAGCATATAATTTTATAACGTTTTGAATAGATTAATATGAAGGAAAAAGAACAAATAATTGCCAAGAAAGGCAACAATAGAGTATAGACTCGTGGAAATCAGTACAAACTTAATAACATGACACTTGATTACCGGGTCATGGTGAGATAAGGTGGGGTTAGAATGTTGTTTTAACTTAACATATAATTTCAAAATTAAGTTTAAGAATGAATAGTTATTCAATTTTTATCAAATATCAAATATTCAACTCAAACATGAACTAATGCCAAGTTGTCGAAGAAAAAAAGTGAGTAACAGAATGGCATAAGGTTAGAGCTCGGCCAGTTCATTGCATCACGTTAAAGCTGTCATAATGACTTGCTTTGGTACGTAGTTATTATGTTTACTTACTTCTATGCCGGTCGACGACGACTCGTCATATAAGGGAATGCGCTGTGTTTTGTTCCGCTTAAATTTGAATAAATCAAATTGATAAAAAATATTCAAATTTTCCAAAAAAAATTATATTTATTATGTAGTACTTATTCATTTGTCTCCTATTCCTCTGATAGCGGTTGCTGAATTTAAAAAATATTGTGACTTCCGAATTTTGACGTTGATTGAGTTTTACCTTATTAGACGAATCACAAAAACTGTACTACGAACAAATTTTACAGAAAACAATATATGTTTGGAAAACGAACAATTATTTTAGTTAATTGATATCATTTACACTGATTCGCATAGTTCTTATAATATTGTGTAACCAGTTTATTTTTAAAAGGTGTAACCAGCTTGTTACGCTTACAGTAAAAGACAATAATGTCCTTCAATAATATTTCAAAAAATATATTACGGAAAATAGATCCCTCTTGTCATTTAGAGAGTTCTTGTCTTCTCCCAAGACATTTTCGTCAGCATATTTGTTAATTGTTTTTACTAAATCCAAATGAAGCTATACCTAATCCTAATACTAAACTAAGTCCCCTAATCTTAATATTACACTAAGTCTCGTGGAAAAAATACTACACTAAATATGATATATATATTATGACTAATTAATAGAATATACCTTTAAAAAGCATAACTTTCTTTCTCTAAATTTTAACTAAAAATAAACGATAAAAATATTCACATTTGGGATACAGCGATGACCATAAATTACCCCAGTTATTGGAACATCTAACGAAATTGAAACTAAAATATATGGAAATAAACTGGATGTACTTATTTTTTATGAGCTCTCTTTCAAGATTTTTTATTTCCTGAGCTCTACATGAAATTATGTTTGGATTATTCCACGACGAGAAAAAAAAGGATTCTGACTGACTGGTGAGTAGCTTGGTGTTCATACTTTCCAATTTTGATTTAGTTAAAAGGGAAACATTCAAATTTTGAAAAAAATATTTCAGTATAATTTGCGAACGTTAGAAACTAATAATACCATACGAAAGATGAAACCAAGCATGCGTTTGTACAAACTTAAGGACATGGTAATCTTTTTTTTTTCTATTAAGATAACGACACTATGAACAGAAAAATTATTTTCTAGTCTTCTATTATTTGCATTATGATCTTAAATTTCATAAATTTTCACCGTACCTTATATCGTTCGAGCGAAATTTGAAAATTGATATTATATGTGCTCAATCAACTACTACAAGTTTCGTGAGAACTTAGATCTCTTATCTATAACGATTTCACCGACGTCATATAAAATCTCGACAACGTTTATTCCTAAAAAAAGCTATGTTTAAAGGGCTAATTAATAGGATCTAAATGATTGTCCCAGATGGACCATTGATAATATAATATAACTTTTAGTACCCTGTGGTTTCTGCGAAAATCACTTTAGTACCATGTGGTTTAAAACCCATCAATCGGGTCATACCTCACCAATTTTCCATCACTTTGGTCCCAAAATTACGATATTACCCCTCCCTCAATCAGAACCTAACCAAACCCAATTTAACCCGACCGAACCCATATCTAATTTAACCCAATAGGGCCTAAAAAATAGGATATGACTCGGATTGAGCTAAAATTTTACAAGAAGCATCCTAAAAATACGCATGATTTACAAAAAACATTTCAAGAATTTTAGAGGTCCGGAAGTATTTTTTTTATTTTTCAAAGTGCTGAAACTTCGTAAAATCGTATAAAATAAAAAATATATCCCATTGAGTTGAAACTTGTCCCAGGAAACCTTAAGAATCTCTAATAAATTTAGAAACCAAAATGCATCCTTGGGACAAGTTTCAACTCAATTGGACGCATTTTCTATTTTATACAATTTTACAAAGTTTCAGTGCATCGAAAAATAAAAAAATACTTCCAGACCTCTAAAATACCTGAATTTTGTTTTGTAAATCATGTGTATTTTTAGGATGCTTCTTGTAAAATTTCAGCTCAATCCGAGTCATATCCTATTTTTTACACCTCATTGGGTTGAATTGGATGTGGGTTCAGTCGGGTTGAATTGGGTTTGGTTAGGTTCTGATTGAGAGAAGGGTAGTATCGTAATTTTGGAACCAAAGTGATGGAAAATTAGTGAGGTATGACCCAATTGATGGGTTTCAAACCACAGGATACTAAAGTGATTTTCACAGAAACCACATGGTACTAAAAGTGACTTTTCCCTATAATATAAAACCAAGGAGTGGGGAGGATCCACCAGAAAATTTCTTGGTCACCCTTTGGAAAATAGTGCATGCATGCATAAACATGGTAAAACATAAAAGCCAGCGAGTCCCACGTGGACACACGTCCCTTTGAATGTTACAAATAATGGAAAGAAAAATTTATGGATAATTAAACTTTTATTTCATAAATAAACTCCTAAATCAAGTGGTAGATAAATTTTTTCTAACTCAACCACATTTTGTTTCAAGTTTTTTTGGAATACAAAATTTTATTTATCACGTTCAAACATGAATTAAGTGACCCAAAAAAATTGTTGTTTTATTGAAAAAAAAAATTGAAATAAACTTATCAAAAAGTAGGTGGTCCAATTAACCAGATACTGAATGTTATTAAACAAAAAAAAGGTATTAATTTTCCGAAGAAAAAAAAAACCATTATAAGGCATACATCTCCTCCGGGGACTACCCTCCAGCTTTCACAATTTTTTACCACAACAAACCCTAACTTGGACCACCATCATTTATCTGTACTGCTCCCTCCCATTAAATTCTTCACAGCTATTTCCCTCTCGCTCTCTCATTCTCTCTGACCCATTAGTACTCTCTTATATCAGCATAATAATGATATTATTCTTGGTTCCTCCAATGTCAAAGTAACTGTACTACTAATTCTCTAGGTTTTTATAGGTAAATTATAGTTTATGATTTGAGAGAAAGTTAGAGAGAGATATGGGTCATCACTCTTGCTGTAACAAACAGAAAGTGAAGAGAGGACTTTGGTCACCTGAAGAAGATGAGAAACTCATCAACTACATCTCCACCTATGGCCATGGCTGCTGGAGCTCCGTCCCTAAACTTGCTGGTACTTATATTTATAAATTTATATAAAGAATTTCATGAATTTCTTAATATTGATTGATCAATTTATACTCCATTTAATGCACTCAAATCATTGATTTCTTCCACTAGATTGTCTTTTGGATCTTTATAAATAAATATTTGATTTGGTATACGAAATGAATATTCATATGATGCCAGGTCTTCAGCGATGTGGGAAGAGCTGTAGATTACGATGGATAAACTACCTGAGGCCTGATCTAAAACGTGGAAGTTTTTCTCCTCAGGAAGCAGCCCTCATCATAGATCTCCACAGTGTTCTCGGCAACAGGTGTTATATGCATTTATATTAATTATAGCTAGCACAATTTAATCATATCGAAGAATTGTACAACTTAATGATTATGTCGTTTACAATTTGATGTTACAATAAATTCATTTTAATTTATGGGTTCAGGTGGGCTCAGATAGCTAAGCACCTACCCGGGAGAACGGACAACGAAGTGAAGAATTTCTGGAATTCGAGCATTAAGAAGAAGCTCATATCTCACGACCATTTTGTTCCTGCCTTGGCAAGCTTCGCTACCACCGCGCACGACGTTCATCGCCTCAATTCGGGTGGCGGTCAAGGTCCGAACAACTCCGACGAGTCTTTCTTCTCACTCAACAACCCGGGAAACCCTAACAGCCACCTCTACTTTACCGGTCCCGGAGCTCCTCAGGATCACCACCAGCTTTACCTCCCTAGCCTTGTTGGTAACAATGGAGATTGCTTCAAGTTTGATCTCCAATACCCTGGTTGTTACAACGTTGATTTGATCCATTTTGGACCATCCAACCAAGTTGGTAATTTCCCTCCTCCACTACCAAGTAATTCTCCTTCTTCATCATTTGATCCGATGTGGCCATTGTTGCCTAGCAATTTTCTGAACCAAGAGGATCACCAAGTCCAGAGCAATGGTACTAGCCGATATTACAATGTTAATGGAGATAATAAGGTGATGTCCTTTTGTGAGAGCCAGGAGGTGGTGAATAGCAGTTTGGTCCCTATAATTCCTAAACTTTGTGAGACCATTGAAGGCAATCCTTGCACAATGTTCCCGTCTTCTTCTACTACTACTACTTCTCAAGGAGCTGACCCACTAGCCACACTTGTGTGCTTCCCTTCCGGTTCATATCCGACCGACTCCCACGTCGAGGCCGTCGATCAGTCCGAGTACATCGACCCCATCATGTCATCGATGCCATTGTCATCGCTGTTGTTGCCATCGTCCTCATCGTCGCTGATGGCATTCCCAAATGGCCAATTTGTTGGAAACCCTATAGTTTCTCCTTCAAGCTGCTGGAATGCCTAGAGAAAAGAGGTGCATGGAATTTTGGTGGGTATATGGATTGAAGTACATAGAAATGGTATGAGATATATGAATTTGGATTTTTTATATATATGGGGATATATACAAGGAATTAATATTTGGTCTTCCTGAAGAAAGCATAAGATGGTGAGTGCAACTCTGTGGGGGAAACCTAAGTATTGCTAGTTCAGGTTCTTAGTTAAGGAATGCTTTGATGAGGCCTCATAAATGTTGTGTAAGCTATTTCACATGTTTGTCACCTATATTATATAATAAATCTCATTTTCCAAGAATGATTTTCATATATCTTGTAATTATATGAATTCATATTGTGAGTTGCTTGAATTGTCTAAAAAATGTATTCGGTTCAATTTTTAAAAATGGAAAAGATATGATTAAGAAAATCACTTTTTTTTATAAGGTACGACAATATTCGACTCTAAATATAAGAAATTAATTGAAAAAATGAGCCTGCAAAGCAACCTGGTACTTCGTTGATATTTTGGCAATTATATGGTTATTTAGTAAACAATAATGTGTGTTGATTATCAGTTAATTAGGCTCTTCACATAACTTGCTCAGATTTTGCAGTGCATTAATTATTCATTGTACAGATTACCGTATCTGATAGATGTTGATCTAATAAAGGGAGATGGTGGATCCTCCGAGAGAACTAAGGAGCTAGTCTTGTTTGTAATGCACAAGCAATTGCTTCACAAAATCATATAATTGAAAATATTTCGCTGCTCTTTCCTAAACCAAAATTTAGTCTTTACTTAGTTTCGGGATACCTATTCTTTTAGTTTTTTGAACCCGAAGCTACTTCTAGCACTTTTTTTTAAATAAAGCTTGACGGTATTCTCGGCAATAGAATTAATCATAATAGTAATCATTGCCTATAGATATAACAGTTATACAGGAGGATATCGATGTAATAAAATATAATAATACGTTCACGAGAAGATTAATACGCTCAGGAGAAGATTAATACCCTACAAAATAAATATTGGACAGGTAGAAGTTGGCCACTATTCCTCCAAAGGATATGCTAACGCCAACAAACCAGAGCCTGTTTCTGGGCTGGGCCAAGTATCTCGAAAATGATGTATTGTTCTTAGTAGCTTTATGAGTCTTTTATCCGAAGGAGTCGATATGAGTTTTCTTGCCAGGTGATGTACGCCCATCTAGTTATTGGACCGACATATTTAAAAATTATAGTTTTGTAGCCACCAAGGAGAGTAGTGAATACAAAATACCACATATAATCTCGTAAGCTTGCCGTGTGTTCGTTGCAATAAGTCGCATATACGCCTATTTTTGGAGGATTTCTTCCTCTTCCGGTATGAACTCCATCAAAGCTAGTTCAAGTTTTACGTGCAAAGTGGGTAATCCACTGCTGTTATTGACAAAATAGATAAATTTAAGTAGGTTGACCCAAATTTCAAATTTTAAATGATAGTAAGAATTAAATTTTCCCAAAACATAACTTAAATTCAGATCCATTTTCATTCTTCCGTTACACCATACTTGCACACTTAAGTACCTGATACGTTGCATCAGTGTTGTAACACAAATGTCTACTGCCCGAAACTTTTCAACAACGTTGTGACCAGGCATTGGTACACTTAGTTTCAGATTCGAATCTGATACGCTGCTGCCACGGGCTGTTCGAATCTGACTGAAATGAACAGTCAAGTTAAACGATGATCAAATCTCAGAGCCTTCTGCTGTTAGCAGGTGCCTCGTTCGAGTCGCTTAACGAAAGCGAGCGTGAAGAGATTCTTTCACTGGCAGGTTTGATTTCTAAGGTTGAAGAGGAAATAGAAACGGAATCACATTACTATTCTAGCAGAAGTTGATGGGCAGTCACTGGGACACAAAAGAGGAGTCTTAGGTTGAAGCATCAGCCGAGAGTAATCTGCAACAAGACACGAGCAAGAACAAGCTACGGTTTCATATTTGATGAAAATTATGCATCAGATAGTCAGTTCATAGTTCGAGACATCAAGGTAGAGTATTGAAGTAATTGAACTCCCATTGATCACGAAGAGACTACCCAAAGTTCCGAGCCAACCGGATCGGCAATCAAGACACATAGTATCTCATTGCAGTTCCTAATCCTATGCGAAGAAATTCAAACTAATCAAATCATGGCATAGCTCAAAACTGCATCGTGATCCTTACATTGGCAATGAAGCACGAGCATATATATCAGCACAAAGAGCCATTGCAGCAGTAGAAACCAGGCACGCTCACGATTCTTACTCTCGCACTTCCTATGCAGTGATCCTCGAGCGACCTTTTGCTATTCTGCGAGCAATCACTCTGCGGCCGCCTTTGGTCGCCTTGCTGCTCGTGCACACCAGAATCACACCACATTAAGCACCCGAGGTCTCCAAAACCACCGAATCAAGCAAACACAACACGAAAAATAGTAATAGTACCGGGCGAAGAAACCGTGCTTCCTCTTGCGGCGGATGAGGCTCGGCTGGAATGTCCTCTTGGGGAGCAACAGCATCGGCTCGTCGGACCCCTCAACTGCCACCCGAAAACACGCGAAAACGACACCGCATTAGACACATTAATGCACGTGCGATTTAAAAACCCTACAAACAAAAAAAAATTGAAGTGAAAGAGCGGAGATTGAGATAGTACCGTCGGGGAGGTAGAAGGGGAGAGACGGGAGGCCGAAGGGGTAGAGGAATCTGGCGGCGCCGGGATCGTTTTGGGGGAAGTGGAGGGGCGACGGTTGGGATTTGGAGACGGAAGGGAACAAGTTTGGGGTCGTCGCGATCCGGTCGAGTGCCTGGCGGTTCACGGTCTGGTTAGATAGGTATAGCATCCGGTTCATCACCGACGCTCCGGTCCGGATCAAACTTTTGGTCGCCATTTTTAACCAATTTTTTTTATTTCTTTGTTTTGTTTTGGTTCGATACTGAGGAGGAGCTAAAACCCTAATTCTCGACGGAGAAGATGGAGAGAGCAGTTATGGGCCCCGAGTGGGGGAGAACTTTGTTTGGTGAAATGGGCCTTCTCTATTGGGCCAGAGATTGAATTTGATAATTAGTCATCGGAGGTATAATAACTAAGATTAGTTTGTATAGTGATGTTTATAAACAAAAAATGTAATAAATATTTTTCTAAGTACATACAAAATTGGTACATTACAAAGATATATATCTTAGTCTTGGTTTGGAAATAAATGAGGGAGGGAAGTGGGTAGAAAGAAAATATAAGAGGGAAAATGAGAGTATTTTCATTGTTGGAGAAGGGGAAGGATAGAGGGAGAAATTAATAAAAATATGTAGAATTATAATTAATAATTTTTAACTTAAAAAAGATAAAACAAAGTAATTAATTACTATAGAAATAAAGACAAGTATATCTTTAAATAATAAAAGCAATTCACAAAGAGCGCTAGCGCGCAATTAATTTTGTGGGTTAACATTTAATGCATGCCCATGATTATAATAGTTTCACTCCACCTCAACCTCTTTGCGAGACCATTTATGTCTGAGATTAGACATTTTTATGGCATTGGAGCGAGTCCAGATTGCATACGGACAGGGATCAATCCCCACCCTGCGGATTAATTTGTGAAAGGGCAAGAGGGTCTTTATGTACACTAAAACAAAAAGGTAGTTGAACATTAATGAAAATTAACTCCTCCCCAACAGTCACCTCATTTCTAAGATCCCAATTATTCAAAAATCAAACTAAACTCCCGCTAATCTACCATGACAACAGTGGTTAGAGAATTAAACCCACTAATTCAAAACCCACCCATGCTAATCAAATCTTCAAAGCCCAGAATAATAAAATCTTCAATTAACCCCCTCGTCATATTCAATCCCGAAACCCATTTATTCCCGTGGCCGTCAGAATCTTCGAACCATCATCTTCAACGAATTGGCATAACATTACTGTCGGATGGATTACTCAACGGGGACTTCCTCTCCGCAGCCCAACGAAGGTAAATTATCAACAATAGATTGGCTTGTGTTTAACGATTCTTGTTAACTTATTGTTATAATTAACTTCGTAAATACGTTTTGAAGCTACAACAGCAATGGATTCTACCAGCAATTCTGAAAACAAGAAATCATCGTCGGGTAATTCGGAGAGTGACGGTAATATACTTGCCCAGATATTGGTATCTTTACTGATAATAGTGGTTCCTATGAGATGTAAAGTGGTTCATATTTTGTTAATATTGGTACTTTTACCCAGATTATGGTACCTATAATTCCAATATTGGTGCTTCTGTCCATATTCATATTCTTCAATGCTGGTATCAGGCTTAACCATATATTTATATATTGTAGAGAGGTCAATTATGGAGATGGAAGACCAAAATTGTTGGAGACAGTTGAAATTCTCAACCATTGGTCAGACTTACGATTTTTACACTGCATATGCACATAAGAAAGGGTTTGCTGTGAGGAAGGATTATAAGAAAAAAAAGTTGACGAGTGGAGTGTTGTCTGCTGAATATTATTGGATTAAATATTTATGCAACAGGGAGGGCTGGAAGGAGGAGAAGGAGAGTATCGAACCACCTGATGAACCAATGGATAGTGAAACCAGATGTCCTGAAAGAATAGGTTGTGGAGCCTTCATATCGTTCCACTTGTCGCCAGATAAGTCCTTCTATTTCATAAATGAGTGGAAGTTAATGCATAACCATGATCTTGTTGGCCCCGATCTATGTCACATGTTGCGGTCGAACAGAAAGATGAATGCTATGCAAGAACAAATTGCAATCATTCATAATAACTCTGGGATTAGGAATAGGTCTTCCTATGAAGTAATGGCAATGGCAGCTGGTGGATACCAAAATCTTGGATTTCTGCCTATCGATTTAAAAAATCATTTGGGAAGGCAGAGACAAAAAGCAATGAGACAGGGTGAGGCGACGGCATTGTATGAATACTTTAGGAAAGAGTCTTATAAGAGTCCATCGTTTTATTACGAGGTTCAGGTAGACAGTGAAGAACAAATAGCGGGTATATTTTGGTCCGACAAAAGGATGCAGCTAGATTATGAGTTATTTGGTGATTCAATTGGTTTTGATACAACATACAGGACCAACAATAACTATCGTCCATTAGGTAATTTATTGCTACCATATGACTGAAGATTTTCTTAAACATTATATAATTATGGTCTGATTGTAAATGTACTTTTTTGTTGCTTAGATGTACAGCTATTTTTGCAGGATTCAATCACCATAGAATGATATGCATATTCGGAGCAGCCCTCCTATACGATGAGACTTCAGAATCTTTTGCGTGGTTATTCCGTACATTTCTGGATTGCATGAAAAACAAAGCCCCGAAAACTATTTTCACTGACCAGTGTCGTGCTATTGCCAGAGGCTTGGCTGAGGAAATAAAAGATACTTACCACGCCTTATGCACGTGGCACATAGTACAAAATGCAAAGAAAAACCTATCTCAACTATGTACCAGTCATGTGTTGAAAGCATTCAGCTATTTCATCAATGAAGCAGATGATGAAGCTGAATTTCAACATTTCTGGGATAAGATGGTTCATGAGCACTTTCCAGATGGAGAGCATACATGGCTCAATGCTATTTATCAGCTTCGTAAGCAATGGTCATCAGTTTGGGTAAGGCAATATTTCACAGCAGGGATGGTTTCTACGCAGCTAGTTGAATCTTGCAACAGTATTGCGCGAGGTTATCTACAATCTGATCTAAACCTCATTGAATTTTTCAAACGTTTTAATAATATGGTTACCGGACGAAGACGTGAAGAGAGTTTGGCTGAGTTTTATGCAAAAACAAGGATGCCAAACAATAGACACAAAACAAGCTCATTGGTCGTATCAGCCGAGATTTACACACACAGAATGTTTGAAAAGTTCCAGCGAGAATATGAAGAATCTCGTAAATACCAGTTTACAAAAGTATCAGATAATGGTCTACCACCAGGTAAAAAACCACCTTAGTTACTTACTTTTTGGTCTCATTTCAGCTTAATTTTGGTACCTTATAAGTGAATGATGGTCCTTTTTGATTGAATGTTGGTACATTATGATTGAGTAATGGTCTTTTTGAATTGGATATTGGTACTTGATTGATGAATATTGGTACATGATTGATGAATAATGGTGCTTTACAGTCGTGATGTCTTAAAGTTTGTAACTTTGGAACTGATGCAGGTGGCACCTCCAAATACTACGTTTCAATGCGCTTTGGAGATTCCACTCGACTTGACAAAAGATTAGTGACAATTGAAAGGGAAGGACCGCTTCTTAACTGCTCTTGTTTGTTATTTGAAAGCCTTGGAATATTATGTCGACATATATTAAAGGTAATGGATACTCTAAGTGGGTATGAGGGAAATGAAGAATTCAGCAAACTGCCTACAGATTATATTTTGAAGCGTTGGACCAAGAATGTGAAGGAGGGTTTACATATACCCATGGACTATATCATACCGATAGATGAATATGACCAAACTTTCAAGTATTTAACATATACTTTTGGTCATCTTGCTGCTCTTGTTTCTAATGATCGAGAAGCTGCAAAAACTGTTGATAGAAATGTTAAGAGTATGATAACAGAATTCTGTCATTGCAACATGCTTGGTAAGTGTGTACGTAATTATTTATTTCGTTCCTTATCCACTACTATTATTCTTACTATGAGTGTTCATATCTTATTGAAGGTACTCCCACATCTGAAACACCGCAGGATTTCAATGGTGCATCAACTGCGAAACCAATAGGAAAAACGCTCAAGAAACGAGTAAACCCAAGGAAATCAAGATCTAGATTTAAAAGTTTGAGCGAGGTCGTAAGAAAGAAAGCAAAGGCAAAGTACGATAAAGAAAGACAACTTGCAAATGATAGGACATGCAACGAACACCAAACTGCGCAAACGGTGCTGCCAAATAATATGGAAATTAGAGTTCCGGGGCCAAATCATATGGATTTGGACTTGAACCAACCGCCTTTAGAATAATTGTAATATGTTGATTCCCATTTTGATTGTTCTGTGATATATTGGTTGTCTGTTGTTATAAAAAAGGTACATATATATTTGAGTGAAAGTTTAGGTCGTGTTGTTAGGATTAGTTGATGGATCTCAGCATTTTGATACTATATATTTTGATAGCATTTTAAATACATTCCAAAAAAGGTAAAATCATTTTAAATAGTACCATTATTTCCATAAAATGAACTAATATTCTAATCAAAAGTACCAATAATATCGGAAAAAGTACTAAGATTGGGGGATTAGGATTTACCAAATTTCAAAACCGAGAACCAAAACCTTAAATTAAAAAATTCTAAAAAAGGACCAAGTATACCTCAAAAGAGTACCAATATATGCTAAAAAAGAACCAAGATTCCATACATAGGTGCCGATAATTCCTGAAATAGTACCAAGATTACCGAAAATTGGTACCAAAATTTCAAATAACTTTCCAATAAAAGGTACCAGTATAGCTCAAAAGAGTACCAATATTGCATTAAAAGGTACCAACATTCATAACAAAGGTACCAATAATCCTGAATAAAGTAACAAGATTACAGGATCAAGGTACCTATAATAAATACATCATCATTCAAATAAAAACATCCAGCAATCACTTTCAAAGTTTTGGATTACAAAAACCAAGTTGCCTATTTTACAAATCCCAAACACTGAGCACATCTACTTTCCATGTTCCCATTTAAACATATTCTCCAACAAGGTAGGCAGCATAAGATTGTCACGATTAACAGCTATCTCACGGCATATCTCTCTCCTCAAGTCATTCAAAGCTTTCTTCTTTTTCCAGCTGTCAAGGAACTCGCGTGGTATATTACCGCTTGACCACTCATGAGTGTAGCACGTCATAAATCGGCATGCAAAAAGACCACAACTAAAGCATTCAATCTGTCGTGGCAGTCCCTGCATAATAATCCATTGGAAGTCGCCGATGTCGGTGTTCGTGGCGTCAAACAAATATTCCCTGATAAGACCTTGTAATTTCTTCGCACCCGTGATCACTTCCTCAATCTCTTTGCCTACAATCTCAAAATTGTCCAAGATAAAACACCCCTTCGCAACCATATCAATCAAATAGACTCTGTAGTGTGTGTTGTCGCAGAATGGGAAAATCCACTGCAAGAGGCAAACAAGAGTAATAATCAAGCTCATGCCAGGTAATAATGTATCATGTATCAAGCTAATCCAAACTTACATATGGTATTGTCGAGAGGTAATCTACCGCATATGGGTAACCTTCCGTAACCATCATACTAATATCGCAACGAAGCTGTACCCGTTCATCCTCTGACATCTTGTCAATGCTAGGGTACTTCCACAGCAGAAAATCCGCCTACGTTATATAAAATTAGCATAGCATAAGAATTGTAAGTTGTTTACATAGTTAAATATAATTCCAAGCTAAAGTTTCAAAACTCACAGATCTGTGAATCGGAAAGACAATACGGTCGATAATGGTTTTCTGATTGTAGAACCCTCTTGCAAAGACCCGTGCGTATGCATCGACTATGTTCGCCGACACCCACGACCTGTATTTGAGTGTTCTGAAATCGAATCTTGTTATATGGAGGCCCTGTCCCATGTATATCAACTCCCCACTGATGAAACAAACTATATTTTAGAACAAAGGTACCATTTATGACAATGAAGAGACCCGTATATGAAAAACACAGGTACCAATCATTTCATAAAACAAGAACCATCATTGTATATGAACACTCAGTAACCATTGTACTACGAAAGGAAACCTATACGTAAATAAGGTACCAAAATTCATATAATGTAACAAATTATTCACGTAAATGTACCAAGATTCAAAATCTTGGTACCAATTATTCAAAAACATGTACCAAGATTCGAAAAAAGGATACCAATCATTCGCTAAAATGTACCAAGATTCCAAAAATGTACCCATTTCTCCATAAAATGTACCAAAATTCAAAGAAAGGTTACCAATTATTCCAATGAGTACCGATACTACTAAAAAGGATACCAGCAATACAAACATTGCATACAACAAGTACCGACGATGTATAACCATATGAATAGTCAATTCAAAATATTTAGGGAGAAAATTAGGAATAACTTACTCTTGTACATCGTACAACTTTGGATCCATTATATAGCTGATAATGGATTTGATAGTTTTTTCTTTCAAAAACGAATAACATTTCTCGGCTTCTTCAACCATCTCAGGAGTGATGACTATGTCGGTGATAGATGTTTTAGGATTTGGATTCTGAGCTTGACTCTTCTTGAATGTCTCTCTACCAACAACTTGGATGGACTGATCATCCATTTTACCTTTTCCTTTTGTGATCTTGGCCTTCTTCGTCTTTTGGGGACCGGTAAATGGGGTTCTGCATACTTTGCTAGGGAATCTTTCCCTCTTCCCTGTAACTGGCGGTTTTGTTGTAGCTTGTGCCAGTTCTTGTGTCATTCCTAACGACCAATTAGGCATGTCATCAAAAGGAACAGCAACTGCACTCATCTCTATCTCCTTCGACTCAGTTGCTGGTTTAAATGGCACAATAGCACGATGCACAGCCTCACCAACCAAGTCACGAACCTCTTCAATCTGCGTCCTTTCATTTTCTATCTCAATATCTTCAACGACATCATCAGGAAGTCCACACATCTCAACCTCGTCAACGATATTATTAGGCTCATACTGCATGTTCCTTCCCTCATCAACATTTGTATCTGCATCAACAGTATTGTCTTCAACGTCACTGTCGGGGGCCTGTGATAACATTGCACCATGTAATTTGTATAAGTGACCAATATTGCAACCAATTTCAGAAAGTCAGATATATAAATTTCCTTACCGAAACATCTTTTCTCCTACGATAGGTAAATTTAACACATTTGGTGACATCTTCCTATCGTATATAATCCGTTTGCCCAGCAACAACTTCATCTCGTCTTGTGTCATCGTCTGCTTCCTCCTCCACTTTGTCATCTGCTTCCTCTTCAGCATCCTGCCCAGCCACTGATTGATCTTGTATTGTGTCCTTATCCTCTTCCTCCTCCACTTCCTCATCCTTCTCCACTTCCTCAACCGCTTCCTCAACCTCCATCTCGGCTTCATCTTCCTCCTCTTCCTCATCCGCTTCCTCTTCTTCATCAGTTTCATCTAATTCCTCATCTTCCTTATCAGTCTCCACCACTTTGCTCTTCTCCTGGGAGACCTTTCTCTCTTCTATTATTATCTCCAAAGCTCGTTGCTTTTGTATGAGATCAAAATGAACTTTGTACAGCTAGCAGAAGGATGAACGAAAATAAGTAAGTTTAATTGTGTTGGTACATTTGTCACTGATAATGGTTCATTTAACACAAATAATGGTACATTTATCGCAAGTAATGGTACATTTAAAAGAAATATTGGTACATTTATCACAAATAATGGTACATTTGGCTTCAGTATTGGTACCTTTATCATAAATACTGGTCTCTTTGTCAATATTGACTCTAACTGTTAATCAACCAAAAAAATATGATATGTAATTACCTCTTCTGTCACTGATAATGGTTCATTTATCACAAATAATGGTACATTTATCGCAAATAATGGTACATTTAAAAGAAATATTGAACCATTTATCACACATAATGGTACATTTGGCATTAGTATTGGTACCTTTATCACAAATACTGGTCTCTTTGTCAATATTGACTCTTATCTGTTAATCAACCAAAAAAAGATGAGATGTAATTACCTCTTCTGTTGACAATTTCCTCCACTGCTGTGAATCAGTTGCAACGTCTGTGGTATGGGTGGCAGGAGTGTTGATTCTTCCGCCCATTTGTTTGAAGTACTCAACCAACGCACATGTGTTCCCACCCATCTTGACAAGCGAACTACCTCTAAACTTGTCCAAAGTTAACAAAATCTCGTTATTCAAGTCATCAGCCATAAACTTGGCCCAATTGTATCTTCTAACTTGTGATTTCTGATCCAAGTAGCTCCAATAATACCCTGGAATGACTTGTGATATGCGCGGTGCGATAAATACACCAAAAGCATAATAGATATATAACTTGACCCAGTCGTAGTTATGTATCTTCTTCTTACTCAACAAAACGGCCTTTACATCTGCAACCTTAGCACATAACTCCCTTGAGAACTGAATTCCAAATCCAGCCATATCCTTCCTGAACTGTTCCTTCGCTACATCACTAAAGCCGCCTTTCAGGTCAATCAATTCCTTCCCAAACTTCAGCTTGTACATCTGCCGAAAGTGGTCCTCTGGCACTATGAATTTCTGCTCCCCGTCCATCCTATTGAGAACCTCCTTAACCTTTTTCGGGGATGGGCCACCTTTCTTCATTAGTAGCAGAAAACCAGATCCAGAAACTTCGATTAAGGCTGTCCTCTCTTTCTGGTCGTTGAGGGATCTATGGGTTAGAAGACTTTCATTGATTTCAATGATGCAACTAGGTCGGCAAACAAGCCTAATCTGTAACACCCATGCACAACTAATCAGTGATTCACTTGTTGTACGCATAACTGAAAATGTACTCTACACATACCTTCTTCCGCATGCCCTCTTCTCCCTTTGGCATTGCACTCTTCGTCCCCTGTTTCGGTGTCTTTTTACTACTGGTCTTTTGTTTTTGGTATTTCATCGTCTTCACTGAACAGACTGTGCCATAAACAACAAGAACATTTCGATCAAAAAAAAACAACAAGAACACCAACGAAGACACAGATGTACCAATCTAAATCAAAGGTACCAAAATTGTGTTGTAAAGGTGTCCTTTCCATATAACATAAATGGGGAAGACACCGATTACACCCAAAGAAACGAGTAAACATAATAAAATCAATCGACGAAATTGATGATACCAAAATCAAAGAACACCGATACCAAAATGAACACCGATGCAATAATACGTCCAAATCGCCGTATGATATATGCTACATACCTCGTCGATGGTAGCGTGGCTGTGCCGGAGTGCGGGATTGACGACGAGGAGTGTCGGGGTGGCACGACGGAGTGGTGGCGTCGCTTGGTTCTGTCGGGTGATACCGGGGTCGCGTGAGGGTTAATTAGAGGGGGGGAAATTGGGGCCGTGGAAAAATTGTAATGGGTGGGTTTAGGGTTAGAGAATGTATTTGGGGATTTTCTTAATTGGGGTTCAAAATATTAGGGTGGGGATTAGGGAATTTAAATTTCAAATTGAAAAGAGAGGGAGGGGAAATTAGGGCCGGGATTTGGGGATAATTGGGGTGGTTAGGGATTTGAATTTCTGATTAGCAAAATACCAATTTTACCCTTATTAATACTAACCCTTGGATCGAATTTTAATAAATTAAATTCTAATCCAAAGGTGCATAAACAATCCGCAGGGTGGGGATTAGGATTTAGTCATCCGCATATAATCCTCCCCCCATTGGAGCTCATGAAATTGCAGTTAAAAAACATTAAGGAACAAATCATATAAAGCAAAAGTAGCTGAAGTTTTTGTATATTTCTCGAATTAAACACTTATAAACAAAGTACAACAAATTCGAACATAGAGATTAAAAAAAAGAGAGGAAAGGCCATGAAAATAAGAGGCCTGCCTTGAGTTAAAATTCTACAACAAACTACAGAATTACAAACCAAAACCAATATCCACCAGATGCTAACGAAAGAAAAGATGCTGGTGAATTCAACGCAAAAGAAGCAAAATCTTGAGGCATGAATCAATATGACTACCGAGTGAAATTGCTTGCTATAGATTTCATTGTTCGTATCTGTGTGTAGGTGAAGTAAGAATCGATTTCTATTGATTCAAATCGAGTGCCGAAGAGATCCAATCCGAAGCTGCTACCTGGACGTGCGAATCGATATGTGGAGACAACGATAGAGGGGTTACCGATACCTGGAGATCAAAATAACAGAGTAAGTTAAGAGGTTGATGACTGTGAAAAAGGAACTGTATCAACTGTCCATAAGGTGATAAGGGTCAGACTTACAAATCCATTTTCGAGTGCTCTGAAATCCAGATCTTCGTCGACTTCGTCTTGTTCCTTGTCCAAGAACTGTAGTCATCATAAACACAAACGTTGTTAGTTGAATTCAATAGCTGCATGCATGGATCAATATAACAAACCAGTTGCGGTGCAAGTAGTTGGATATCTTGTACCTCAAGACGAAAAAACTTTTTAACCCTCTTTGTGTCCGACTTTCCTGCAGCTCCAACTGATTCAACTACCTCTAAGTTCTTTTTTTGAGTGGTCAAACGGCGTGCTGCACCCTAATGAGATACAAATCGACAAACCTCGTCAACCTTTTCGATATAAAGATGGAAAAGGAAAGAAGGAATTAACGACAATGTACTCACAGCAGCAGACGCATCTCGGCCAAGCTGAGCCAGCTGCATGCCAAGACTTTGCTGATTAGTCATGAAATGTCCAGCAGGATAGCGGCTAGTTGAAACAGCCGTCCAGCTTAAAGAGGATCTCCGGATACTTTGTCTTGTGACTTTGAAACCCTGTGATGAAATCGCAAATACAAGAAAGGACAAAGAAAAGTGTGAGTTTAAAGACATGTTCATTGAAGATACCCTTAGGTGTCAAAATCAATATGCCATTGGGTTAATGGAACTAGAGTTTCCCGACATCCCCCTAAAGTCGAGTACACATACGGCCACATATTTCACATTATTTTCAAGCCCCAACACAGTGATGAAATAAAAAGGAGATCTACAATCGCAGAGTAATCCTTATCAGGGGTGCATCTCTCAAAGCGATCATAAAATAGAACATATTATTACCTTGTTAGAGGATGGAGATGTTGGAATTTCCACACTTAAGAAACAACTACGTGGGAAACTCCCTTGCCCGATGTCCCTTACGGCGGCATTTATTAGAGGCAAACACACAGCAGCTGCATCCTTAAAATCATTTTCCTGACTTTCATCCTTCTTCCTGCAATGCCTCGTAATCACAGAGTCAGTAATGAACAATATGGCGCAAAAAACTAAAACTCCAGCATCAATAGAAAAATCAAACTAACCAATTCAAAGATATAGAAAAAGATGGGATGCCATTAACTAATGCCTCTCTAGCTCCAGCAACAACTCCAGCGTGCAGCCTGCACACAGTGTCACAAAGAACAATTCAGTTCAACGTAAGAAATGAAACCAATTTTGATTAACTTAAATAATTAATCGGTCTATATTATATCTAGAAACATTTTTTGAATAACTCGATGGCCAATTTATAAGCAATTACCCAACAAGATATATCATTATCTTACTAAATAATTTAGCATACTTGATTTAAATATAATCCCGACTATGTGGGTTTAACATACTTGATTTAACTCAACTAAGCTTAACCCACATAGTCGATTTAGCAGTTTCGCACAGATTTTCAGGTCAACTAAACAACTGAAACTTTTTATACCACAAGTCCAGCAGGAGAATACATGACGATAAATACAAGTGTAGTAAACTTACATGTTATGGCCACAGATTGAGCCCTGATTAATTCCGCTAATTACCTGAAAATATAATGAGAATCAATTACAGTCGGGTGAGGTGTTAAATGCCTTTTATAGCTCGCGGTTCCGGTCCCTAAGAAGACAGTGTCAAAGAGCTAACCAGCAATGGCTTTGACCAAGAAAAGAGTGCTCCAGACAAAGCTAACGAGACGCAATCAGCTGGAGTTCCTGAGTAACAAGTATCACAAACTTAGCCCTGTGCTATGGCAAATGATGTTAGCATGATCACGTCCTTGCAATCTTGTCTGATAATCAATAAACAGCAGAAGGACAGTGTTCAGTCCCGTGTCATAGTCATCATCTTAGGTACATCAATACAAGAACCCGACAAACTCAAAGGAGCATCACTTCTACCTAATAACATAACCAAATGCCCAGCTTGACTTTTAAGAGTCCTGAACCCAAAAAATGCACAGAAAATGCACCCCACATGGGCACAACTGTTGGCATCAAAAGCATCTTATCCTAGAATAGAAAGTTTCAGTTCTGGAATAATAGTCACAGCAATTGCACTCAATACAACGAAAGCAGCAATACCTGAAACTTCATAGGCTATTGCACCGTTGATTTCGACCGAGTTTACGGCAACTGTTTCTTGAACGGTTACAGAGTGGCCAGAAGCTGATTTGTTCCTAAAACACAATTCAACAAAATAAGACCACCACAATATCCCAAGATTGAATATGACAGCAAAGTTTCCAACAACCAAGACAATAACAGTTGATCCAATCTAAGCAGCAATGTCCCAACCACACCAAAGTAACAGCCGAAACAGCAGCAAAACAAAAAAAAAACAATAGAACCACACAAGCATTGAACCAAACCAACTTCATTTATCATCACAAGCACATACCAAAACCTACAAAACCCACAAAAAAGATCGGATTTTGAAGGGAACCCACGATTGAGGAGCGCAAACATGGACATTGTAGAGCCCCACACGGACCAAAGCCTCGACAAGACAGACAAGGCCAGGGGACTCAATCCCATCTCCATTGGTGACCAAAACAATAGGCCTAGAATCTTCCTCTCCACCCTCCTCAGGAGAAGAGGTAGAAGAATTATTATTATCTTCCTCGTTGGGTTGGTTGGAATTCTCTCCACCACCTTTTCTGCTCATGAGTACCTCCTGTAGATTGGATACGAGCCCCGGAGGTAGCAAGTTGATGTTTTTAAGTGACGTCATGGTTGCTCCCTCCTTTGGTGTCTTTGTCCGGAAAAGTTGCAGAATTTATGTCCAAGGATGGATTTTTTTGAGGTGTGTACGGAGAAATCAGAACCCTAGAGAGAGAAGCAATTGAGGAAAAATGGGCAGAGAGAGAGAGAGAGAGAGAGAGAGAGAGAGGGAGGGAGGACACTGGTAAAGGAGAAGGATGTATAGGGAGGGGAAGCGCGTCTCGCGGGGTTTAAATTTCTTTACCGGGAAGACATAATTTTTATTTAATAAATATTTAAGAGTGATATAATATAAAGATGTATACAACGATATTATAGAATATTAAATTACAATTTCTTTGGCAGTCTCGTTTATTAGTTTTTTTTTTAAGTTTTGTTTACTACTTGTTGATGCTGCGAATGGAGGAGAGATCTCACCTGAATGAACGGTAATTGTTAATTGTTAATTGTTTTTTCTCGTATATCAAAATTGAATATCGTAAGATTTATTTGTAGATTTTAATTGTATTTTTAATAGTTGGATCAACTACTAAGTAGTAAATATACAAGTTGTTTTGTGATCGCATGATATGATTGTTTGGAAATTCGAGAATGAGCCTTGTAGATGATATGTAAAATCCTAAGTGAACTAAAATTATTTGGTGTGAGATTGGATTAATGGATTTTTATTGCGTAGATAAAAATAATCGATTCAGAAGAGAGAGAAACATAATACTATTTTGAAGACTACAATTTCGGTTTTCTCCCTTTTCTATTATTTTAGTGTTGTTTCTACTTGTGTGATTTGACCATTTATTAATGTTTCAGGAGAATAACATGTTTCTCCAAATTCTGACGAGATGGCGGCATGTGGTGTGTCTGCCCAGATATATAAAATAACCGAGGTTGGAATGGACAAAATCAAGTACTGAAGAGAATTTATTTGCACGTGGAAAACAAAACAGTTGCTTGAACTTAGCTTAAATGCATTGAATGATATTATTCGGATTTTCGCAAAGTTTTAAAAAATGTGGTTCGATTGGTCGGGTCATGAATTGACTATAATTCTGGGTTTTTTAAGATAAAAATGAAGTATGGTTGGACCGGGCGAATTTTGGTCAGATCAGATAGTTCGCCCAAAAAAATCTTGTCGAACAAAATAGTTTGCACGGAAATTTGTATGTTTGTATTTTTTATTATTAATTTATATTTATCTATATATTCATATATATTTTAAAAAATTACATAAAAATAAGTAAAAATTAAGGTCTGACCAATGAATGGGCTAGTTAGACTCGCTGACCCAAAAGTTTGACCCAATTCTAGTTCGACATCTGAATCATTTTTAAGAACCCTGGACTTTTTTATCAATCACTATATTTTATCAATGTTTCGAGTTCTTTTTCTTTTGTAAATGCACTATGTTTGTAAATAATACTTAAAATTGAATACTATCAAATCATATTTAAAGAGTAATTTTCACAATGTCAATTCAACATCTAATTTCTTACCACTTAACCAACTTTCTTAGAGAGTAATCACTAACCAATTATAAATTTCTGTGTTTCCATATATTATAGATTAATTAAAATGTGATGAAACTTTTTAGAATAGCATTTCAGTTATAAAAAGCCCGACAATATTGCTGAAACAGATTTGAAACCATCTAAATCTTATTGATTTGAATCTCGGTTATATAACATTATGTGAGATTTATTTATGAAACGTACAATTAACTAAAGACAAAGCGTGTCTTTAGCTTCTGAATGAACCCTTGCGTCAGTTTTCATAGTATTTTTTTTTTCTCGATTAAAGAGTCGGTTTTCATAATCGTTACACGTGACTTTTTCCCCCTTGTTTTGGCCTTTTGTTGATAAGATACTACCACGACTATTGTTCTATTTGGCTCTGAAGATTAAGATATATTTATATCATATTATATTATTAATTTTAGAAAAAAATATGCTTAAATATATTGTGATTTTATCAATTATCACTTAAATAAGTCCGAAGTCTGTTCCAATTTTTTACCATTTTATATTTGATATGGACTTCCACGTAACTTAGACTGATATTATCCAATGTTTATATGGTTATTAATAAATTATTAAATGAGTATCAAATTTATTTATTAATCTCCAAAAATTATTTTAGTCTCACGTCTCTCATATTCTTATGTTCATCATGAACCTCCTTATCTTCTCCATCTTACCAAACAATCTAATTAAGCATAACACCAAAAAAATATAATGCCTCGTCTAATTAATTTTGGATCTAAAATAAACCGTAAAGAGAGGCTGCTTCCCTAGGAGGAAAACAAAAGACAATAAAATGGGATGAAGACAATGGAACAATGGAGAGTAGTGAGCCCAAAATTAAAAAGATTTATTCCTTCTCCCAATGTTCCCCATCATTTCTAATCTCAGTCCCAAGCATAACCCAGATTCCAATTCACTTCTGGGAGAAAGAAGCTCATCTCCCCCAATCTCCATTTTCCCAATTTTACCCTAACCCAAATGCCTCAAATCTAATTCTCACGGTTTGGTGGGAATTAGACTTTTTGGTGTTTGTTTTTGGTATTCTGTTTATGTTTATTTGGATAGTTTTGTTGAGGATGGAGAGGTTGAAGTAGATGAAATAGAATAAGAGATAAAATGAGAGAGGTGAGGTTAAAAGAATTTTTTAATAATAATAAACAAATTGTACTCAATTTTTCTGGGTTTTTAGTGTTTGATCTTTGGTGTTTTCACTGTTTTGTATGTTCAAGGGAGGTTGAAGAAGCAATTGTACTCAAATTGTATCGAGGCTTGGACAACGATATTCCTGGCAGCAATTAATGCGTTCTGGAGTTGGCGCAATTCCCAAGTTTGGGGGAGCGGGGAGTCCAGACCCAAAGATCAAGCGCTCCATATAAGAAGCAGAGTCAACGAAATCCAAGTTGCTGTTTTGTCAGCCACTAGGATGCACGGTGAATCTGTGAAGGAAACTAAACTTGTTGGATGGGAGACTCCTAATGGAGAATGGGTAAAATTGAATACGGATGAGGCTAGGAGCTTTGGATCGGTCTACTGCTGGGGGTGTTCTCCGTGATAGCAGGGGAGATTGGAAGGGGGGTTTCGCAAGCAACCTAGGTACGTGCTCGAGTGTCGAAGCAGAATTTTGGGGTGCCCTTAGAGGGTTGGAACTGGCTTGGTCAGCGGGCTACAAGAAGGTTATTCTAGAAGTGGATTCGAAGATTGTTGCGGACACTTTATCAGACAAGACCATGATCACGGCGAGTATATCCCCTACGATAATGGATATCAGGGAGCTTCTGAATAGGGACTGGCGGGTCGAAATACGACATGTTTATAGGGAAGCTAATAGCTGTGCTGATAGACTTGCTAATTTAGGCTTTGATTTGCCTGTTGGTTCCCATTATTTTAGCATACCTCCTCCGGGAGTTAGAGATATTTTGTTAAGGGACCTCAGCGACGTCTCGTACCCGAGATCGGTTGTAATTTTGCATCGATGAAATGAATAGCTGCACCGGGGCGACGTAGCCCCTCGTTGTCGACCAAAAAAAAAGGGAGGTTGAAGAAGGGGAAGTTTAGGAGAAAAATATTAAATAAGTTTGGTGTTCATTTAGTAATAAACAAATGGTCACGTATATATCAGGTAATACTAATTTAAGTCACGTGGCAATTCATATCAGTTTCTAAACGGTATTTTTTTGAATAAAAAACTAAGATCGGATCTCAAGACTTATCCACGATAAAAATTATAAATAAGTTGGACTTGTTTACGATTTTAAAACCACAGAGCATTCAAGTAATAATCGGTGAAATTACATATTTTCTCTTAATTTTATAATTCTAAATTGTTAAGAGTATGATTCGGAAAGATCGTGAAGATGCCATCTTTCTGTAGGAGGAAATCACGTCACAAAAGGCCTGGGGGCTGATAAGCTCAGTGTACCCAATATTCGTCAGCTAGTTCATTATCTATGATTGCTTTTTTAACCTAATTGATGATTAACATGAAAATAATTATAAAAAAGAATTGAGTGGTCAACTTTGACTTTGGAAAATCATTCCATAGGGTTTGACCGTAGTACATTTCTATCAAGACAGCGTCTTTTGCGGCTGGATCCTGCAAGAATCTATTGACTCTACCCAAATCTTCAAGTGCGCCCAAAGAAAGAGCTGTCTTCACTTCCTCTACCACTTTCAACTTCTTAGGTTTCTTTCCTCTCATCTTTTAGTTTCCATCTTTAACAATATCAACTCCATCACTCCGAAACATCCCACCGTGCGTAATAAAAACAGAATCGGCTATCACCGAGGCCAAAGGAAGCTTTGAGAAAGCACCAAGAAATTTACGGTACATAATTGGGCTACTATTAGGATATTTGCTCTTCAACTCCTAAAAAAACCCCATCAAATCTCGAGAATCCTTTTGACTCATCATGTCCACGAAGAAGATGCACGTTTTCAGGCAAGAAGGCCTAGTATCAAAGCTTGTTAAGAAACAAAGAATCACAAACTGGTAAATTAACATGTAATAAAGCGTCTAACTGCAACAAGCAAAAAGGCATCATACTTAAATTGTTACCTTCCATGCCAGCAAGACAAGAAGCAACTCGAAGCTACATGGACGGTGGACCATTATTAATATAACCTCCATTATAATACTATTAATCGTTTTGCAGATGGGCATCTATGTCACACTGAATGTGTACACAATTAGATTCGATTAGTAAAATTAGCGATGCTATTTCAATCAGTTCATCTACGGCAGAAAATGGAATGACTGATGAGAATTCAGAGGAGAACTTTGTCAAATGACAGCAGCTTGAAAGTTTTCATTTACCTAATATCCATTCAAGACTAATTCTCCCATTAAGAGGCCACGATATTTTCTCTGGGACGTGTCCATTGTCTAAAACAACCTCCATTTCCATAAATGAAGAGAAACCCAACTCGCTGTCTCGAATCTCATTGCCAATTTGATTAGCTTCTCCCTCCATATTTTCTCTCTTTGCACCCTTGAACCTGTGAGGAATAAGCTCGACGAAACAAACTTATGCTTCGGAAACAAAGTGACACAAAGTATATAAGCACACTCCTTGTCTAACATAAGACCTCTGACAAACCATCCTACGAGCAAAAAGAAAAAAAAAATCAGCAATTGAAGCTGTTGATTACCTCTTTCTTGATCCCGTTCTTCAGCAATTGATAAATTTTGCATGTTAAAGTTTTTTTTTTTATAAATATTAAAAGTATTGTGCTCTTAAAAATTCTAAATAAACTAATATAATTCTATTGATATGTTAGTTTTACCAATTTCAGTCTATAGTTACTTAACAAATTTTCTCTATATAATTACATTAATTCTCACTTTTGTGATCAATCTAACTAATTTTAAACTTTTAAAAATATTCGAAAGCTTTTTTACTCTCTTCTCATTCTTTTTTCTTATTTATCCTTTCATTAATGGATATTCGTAAAAAAATAATCTTAAAGAGCAGAAAGAACTGTTTTTGTTAATTGTACACTAATATGGAAAGTTGAACTTGTTGAGTAAATTTTTCTCAAAATTATAATTGAGTCTAATTTTGATTTATATCTAATAAGTGCTCGAATAAGGATGAATTGGACCTGAGAAATTCCAATAAAATTAATTGTTTTGAACACAAATTTATTAGTGTTCAATCAAAAAATAGCAGCGTGCTAATTTTTATCTTAAAGGTACCTGACTGAAATCAATTTAAATCATAGAGGACTAAAGTGAGCTTTAGCTTTGGATAATAACGACCGAGGAGTTACCTGTAATTCGTTCTTTTAACCGACCAAATTAATGACCCCAACACATTTGACGGTGACGGTGACCCGCCGTGAACTAACCAATGGGCGTAGAACTACTTCTAGAAGGCGACGACGGCTCCAGAGTCCAGCTCTCCGGCGAGACCGTCTTCGGGAGGGACTCCCCGGGGTTCAACTCCACCGACCTGACGGTGTCTCGCCGCCACGTGGCGTTCAAGCTCGACCAGCCGAGAAACAAAGCGGTCCCCGACAAGGTCTCGTTCCGGGTCATCGGAAAGAACCCGGTCTGGGTACAAACCGGGGGCCAAGTTGAAGTCTTTAGGAATTCGGAGGAAGGGGAGGTCAGGGACGGTGACCGGCTCTGTGTTTCGGGGCTCCGTCCGGTTTGGTTCTGTTTGAGGGTGGTTGAACCGGCTGACGGGTACGGTTCGTGGGTCGACGTTGACCCCGTTAAAGGTTCGACCTTTGATCTTTGAATTTGTGTTTTGTTTGTGTAAATGTATGGTTTTTAAGGTTTGATGGTGTAATGCAGAGTTTGGGTTTCTTGTGATTGGTCACGAGTTTGATGGGCATTGCAAGGGGACGAGGAGGATTCGAGAGGCGAAAGATTGGGATTGGTTCGTGGAGGAAGATGGCGAGGTTAGTGGGGAGGAGGATGGGGGAAGTGGTAGGAGGAAGAAGGGTGGGAAATTGGGGAAGAGGAGGAGGAAAGGGGGAGGAGGTGTGGAAGAGGAAGATGAGGATTGGACCGGGGAAAGCGAAGAAGACAAGGAGGTTGTCTCCAAGAGCAGGAAGGTTGGCAAGGGGAAGACGTACGTGACTAGATCGAAGCATGGTAGTAAAGGCAGGAAGGCAAAGGGGGAGGCGAAGGAGAAGGCGAAGGCGAAGGCGAAGGATGTTGCCAGTTATGATGACGAGGATGAGGATGATGAGACATTGGGAGGGTTTATCGTTGATGAGGCTGAAGTGGAAGAAGGAAAGGATGTCGATGACGAAGAGGAAGAGGAGGAGGAGTTTGTTGACGACGATGAGGAAGAGGAGGAGTGATACTTGCTATCACGCTTGATTTGATTCATAGTTCAGTGAAGAAGATCACAAGTAACTGTTTGAACAAAGATGCATTGTGGAGTGCTGCAGATGCTCTCAATGGTCTTGCGACTTCTTTTCTAACAAGCTACCGTAACTTTGTTCTTGAAGAGCCGGTCGTAGGTCGAACACCATTGCGACTTCGTTTCTAACAAGCCTCTGTATGTAATGTAATCGGTCTGGTGTTATACTTCTGTTCTTGAATTCCAGATTAACACCCTGTAAACTGATATTATGTCCACCATTCCTTGCAGTATCGTCTCCTTTTAGCCAATTGAAGTGAGTTATAATTAGCTGCTGTGTGTAGTGTAGTTGGTTTGGTTTTGGACCCAAGTTTTGCATACTAGTTGTCCAATTATACACGAATCAAGCATATTCAGACTAAAATCTTGGTCCTTCCCAGATTGTAGATTGATTTCAACCTGCAGAAAAACCGATGCTAAGCGAGTCATTCGGCGGCCTCGCCGGAGAGCAACTCTGCTGCGGCTACTGCCATCTTGTCTAAACATGCAAGCTCGAGTGAATGATCCAACTCAACGATCCTATGATGAAGATGATGACAATTATCATATTCACTCAGCTAGAAACACACTTGATTATTCTGTGGTCTACTTCGACGACTGATTTGTGCAGTCAATACTTACTTCTATATTTAAAATCACTCAAGTGACCTATGATCGTCGTCTTCTTCTTCTTTCTGATTTTGACCTAATGTTATCAATCATGTATTTACTCGGCAATCAATAAAATCACTTACTTATAAGAAAACACAATAGTTGTATCTAGTGAAGTGAATGAAGGGAAAAAACCATAGGTTGTGTTCTACTTTATAATGTTTATCTTTTCTTTTGTAATGGAAAATCAATTTGAATATTTTTTTTAGACCACATGATATTCGGATAAGACTGAATTAACTAATTTAGATTTGAACAAGTAATATTTTTTGAAAATGACAATTTTTTTCTAACAAATATTTGATACTAATACATTCCTAATAGTTCAAACTAAGTTAGAACAATATTATGGAATTTTGATCTGAGCGATTGTTGATATCAATCGAATCATCTTGGCTTGGCAAACTGTACTTAACAATTGGAACGAGGACCATGGGCCATTTTGAAATTGTGTAAAACTTCAAAGGACCAATACCGCAATTTGAAAAAATGCTGGGGGACCAGTAATCAATTTACCAATCCTCTACGGAAGCTTTAATTTCGCGTATAAAAAGAATCCGCCGGGATTTCTTCTCCCATATCGTTTCGTTGGCTTCAGCTAAAAGCCAAAACCTCTATCCACGGCGCCGTTTCATCGAGACTTAGGGTTTCTCCTCTCTCTCTCTCTCTCAAAACAATTCCCAATCATTCTCCTCCTTCACTCGTCCAAACCCTAATCCGATAGGTAAAGACGATCCCCATCAAACTACGGTTTAGAAAACCCTAATTCCCAAATCTCTTCGCAGTTGAAAACCGTTTCTTTCTTTCGTTTAGGTCAAAATAGTCAAAAGCGCGATGGAGTACGGGTACCAGCAGCAGCAGCAGGAGGGGCAATTCGGGGAGGCGAACAACGCGGGCCCCTTCGAAGGGGAGGAAGGGGTTGAATTGGAAGACCACCCCCATCACCATCACCACCCGGGCGGCCAGCAGCAGCAGACTCAATACGAGGGCGAGGAGGACGATTACTACGAGGAGCTTGATCGGGGACAGGACGGCCACCGCCCGCCCACTGAGGACTTTGACAGGAAGGTGATTCCCTCCGCCCGTGACGCATCTGCTTCGTCTGCCGCTGGGTTAGTTTAGTTAGTTATAGTTGGTTGGTTAGTTATAGTTGGTTATTGTGGGAATCGTACTTGGAGGGAATAATTATTTTGGGGTTTTGTTTTGTGTTTCTGGTAGAAAACTCTTCGTTGGCGGCCTCTCCTGGGAGACTTCTGAAGGTAATTCGATGCCTCTTCAAAAAGAATAGCCTTTGTTTACATTTTTTGCATTGGGAAGTAATGGACGTGTTTTGTGTGTTTTGACTTGTGTTTCCGTGATACTAGCTTGTGCTTCCTGTTCTTTAACGTAGAGCTAAAGGTGCAGAGTATCGCCCTTCTCTGTGCATCACTCTTAAGAGTGATATGGGTTGAAGTTTGTAGCGGATAAGGATGGGCTGGGGTTGTGGCCTGATTATGTAAATAGTTTTGGTGGTTTTTGGTTTGTGATGAGTGGTTTGCTTGAGGAGAACCAATCAGTAATACCCGTCCTGTATCCTGATCTTGCCTGCATAACTGCTGGTACTGGATACTGAGTAGTATAGTCCTTTTCAAATTATTGTCTGGTATTCAATATTTACATTAGTTGGTCTGGCTGTCAGAATTTTGGATGATGTTCTTATTTATTGTGTTCTGTTGGAACTTCATTCGTTGTTCTTTGACATTAGGGGTAAAATGAATCTTTTATATGGAGTGAAGTCTGCCCAAGTTAAGAGATTGGCTCATTATATTTTAAGTGATTCAGAGAAACCTATGTGACATTGAGTTTATGAAAATTGCTTCTACCATGGCCATGATACTGATGTCCTTTTAACCATGTTCATGATGATCATGGAGAATCAGAATGTTGCTTGTTATGTTGTGTGATACCAGATTATATAAAGTTCAATCACCACTTTCTCTTCTCTGAGCCCTTAACTTGTCTTTGAATAGCATGGTCTTTCCTCCTCTTTCTCACGACATTTGCCATGTTGATTTGCTCTTTTAGATACATTTGCTAATTACTTCGGAAAATTTGGAGAAATCACGGATTCTGTGATTATGACGGATAGACATACTGGAAGGCCACGGGGATTTGGGTTTGTAACATTTTCTGATGTAGCAGTTGCTGATAGAGTTTTGGAACAAGATCATGTCATAGATGGAAGAACAGTAATTCCCGCACCTTCTCTTCAATGGCCATCAGGCCATGTCTTGGCGTTTAATGCTACTACGTGATGGTCATTCTGTTTTAATTTTGTTCCTCAGGTTGAAGTAAAGAGGACGGTACCAAGGGAGGATGGTGGTGGCCCTGGTGGTAAAGGAGGAAAGAGAACAAAGAAAATTTTTATTGGTGGGATACCCCCTACATTCACTGAAGGTAAATACAGTGTAACTCATCTTCAGTGTGGTTTTCTTCTGTGTTGGTTTTCTTCTATCCCCCTCTTTTCTGAAGCACCTTCTTTCTCTTTGCTGCGTGGTGTATCACAGATGAATTGAAAGAATATTTCTCCTTTTACGGTGGTATTGTTGACCACCAGATTATGCTGGATCACAAAACTGGACGCTCTAGGGGATTTGGCTTTGTCACTTTTGAGAGTGAAGAAGCTGTTGAACAAATCTTTTCAGAGGATAAGACACATGAACTTGGTGGTAAAAGGGTAAGCTTCCATTGTTGATTATCCTATGATTTACTTTGTGTAGATATAGTTTATGCTATGATGTAAACTTTTTTGTAGATAGAAATCAAAGGTATATCACATGTTAACTTGGGTTGTATTTAGGTTGAAATTAAAAAGGCTGAACCAAAAAGACCCGGCGGCGATTATGGCAACTCTTCCAAGGCACAAACTGGATATAATGCTGGTGGTGCAGGTGGTTATAGTGCAGGAAACATGTCAGGAAGCCGGTATGATGGGAAAATGGGCAATGAGTATGGTGGTGGTGGTGGTGGTGGCTATGGAGGTGGCTATGGGGCTTACGGTGGCTATAACAGCTATGGAGGCGCCTATCCAGGGAGTGCCGGCGGTTTTTATGGAGGATATGGTGGAGGTGCTGGCAGCGGAGGATATGGTTACGGGTTTGGATTTGGTGGTCCTATGATGTATGGAGGTGTTAGCGGCGCTTATGGAGGTGGTAACTACAATGCCGCTGCTGGTGCTTATGGACGCGGTGCTGCTGGATATGGCGGCGCTGGCAAAGGGTATGACAGAATGGACGGTGGTAATTTTGGTGGCACCAAAGGTTACCCAAACAGTGGTGCTATGGGTGGGGGTGGTTATGCTGGCGGTGGTAAGAGCTACGGCGGAGGTGCCCCAAATACTGGCCGGTTCCATCCGTACAGAAAATGAGAAGCATTTTGTTACCATGCAACCGTGATCAATATCGACATCGGCCTTCTTCTACATCCGCAGCCGCCGTCACCAAAGCCAATCTTTCGAAAACTGTATAAAAGGTTGCATTGTGATAAATTGGTTCTCGCAGCTTCGACAGAACATGTTTTAATTGTAGTATTGATTCGTGATCTATGGACTTAGGATAATCTGTTTGAACTCACTTTCAAACTACAGAGAAGTTAGTTCGGACTTTCAACGGCAACTTTTTGTCCTCTATCAGGCTGTAGACTTGTAGTTCAGTGAGCTCATACCTAGAACAGGATCGTAAAACTGTGATTCCCGTGGGTAACTTGTATTTGTTCAATTCTTTGGCTAATGCAGAGGCCTTAATCCTCGTATACTATAAGGCAACTTGGATCCTGCCGTTGATAATTTCCGAAATGAATTGAGAGTGATATCTGGGATCGTATATTATACTATTTTTCAAGATAAATCGAACATTAATACAATGGACTCAGTTAGGATATCGGAAAAAATAGATTTCACTATGGCCTTGAATGGTCAAGGTCCTATGTGAAGTACGACCCGACCCATAACGTTTTATCGCTTTCTTTATCCGTGTTATTATGGACGACATATAGCGAGCACCCAAAATTTGCAGACCAAAGGTCAAAACGCAAGTAGAAGCAGAAGGGGATCATGTTGATGAGGACTGGTAATAACAGTCACTACTTGTTATCATCATCATTATCCGCCATGTCGACTCGCTCGGGCTTTTGTCCCCAGCTTCCCTGCCATTATGGAGGAAGAAGAAGAAGAGCATTTTGCTCTTACCCTTCAAAGCAGCTGTTGACCACCCTCCCTACCAGAGCTTTCTCTGTCCAAGCGTCAACTACAGGTACCTCTTTAAGATGGATGCTGAATAATGGATGTTGTAGTTGAATTATATGAATTCTGTAACTTTGGTTTATAATTCATCCGGCTTGATGAATGAAGGGCAGTTGATACTTTAACCCGTTCGAGTATCTCTTTTTTTTCGTCGAGGCGCATTTTAGATTTCGGTCGTGGTTGATGATTGTGGAATTTCATAAGAGAAATGGAGCAGCTGGGTATATATTTTGGAAGTGAAGAGGCTCTTAAACTTTGTGTTCATGGTCATTTTGTTCACAACGATGGCCGAATTCAGCCCGATGAAATCTCTTTCCATCATTTTGACAGGTGAATCATCTACGCGTATTGGCTTCTTAGGTCTGGGAATCATGGGTACTGCAATGGCACATAATCTTATCAAGGCCGGGTACATTTCTACCTCGAACGATGGAGTAGTAGTTTCTCCGTTCGATCGTTATTTCTGCCATTGTTTACCTGTTACCCTCGGAACTAAATTTAGACAGCATGAATGCATCCAAAACAGAGCCGACACAATGTGTACTCCCCAGAATAATGTGCCAATCAATAGAGCAATAGAGTATTTGCATTGATGGTTTATAAGTATTTCTTTTGAAGTGAAAAATGCAACACTGTGATTGCAAGTTCTCAACATTTTAACCGGAGTTTGATCTTGCTTTTCGTTGTAGATGTGATGTTACAATTTGGAATAGAACCAAGGGTAAATGTGATTCTCTCATCAGTTTAGGTGCAAAGTAAGTACTTGCTAGTCCCCCATTACCTTCACTTTTATCCTGAACTAAACAGATCGATTCTGGATAAGTGTTGAGCTATTGTCTGATTGCTTGTGCAGATACAAACCTTCTCCTCAAGAAGTAGCTGCTGATTGTGATGTTACCTTCGCCATGCTCGCAGATCCCGAAAGTGCAGTGCGTATGTTTTTTTTATATTCTGGGTTTAAGTTTTTGCAAAATGGACAAGAAATAATGGGTGATTTAACTTAGGTGGAGGTTGCTTGCGGAGAGCACGGAGCTGCAAGTGGCATGGGTCCAGGGAAAGGGTACTTTTTCCTTCTCCCCTCTTTCGAACTAGACAAGAGTGGATAGTTAATGTGCTTAGTTTGAAGCTGGATTCTTCTTCACAAGGTGCACGGATCTTCGATTCGTGGATATCTTTCTCCTCGATGGTCAAGAATTAGGCTTGTATGGTAAATAACGCATAATCGTTGCTTGATATCTGATTCGTCTCTGGTTGTTGGCATCGATCATGTCGAATTTCCTATTTTCTGAATCATTTACTAGCTTCTTTTGTGGCTTATGATTTTTGTCCAAGAGAAATGATTAACAGTAGTTACTTGATGTGTCACTAAATTGGGTAAATGGCATGATACTGGCAGATATGTGGATGTTTCGACGGTTGATGGTGGCACCTCGAAGTTGATAGGCAGTCGTATCAAAGCTACCGGAGCTTCATTTCTGGAGGTGAAGCTAGCTTCGTGCTTGTAAATGATTCTCTCTTAACTATCAATGGATATAAATCGTGAAGAAACTTCAACTACCTATCAAAATTGTATTGCATCAGGCTCCTGTTTCCGGTTCTAAAAAGCCCGCCGAGGATGGGCAACTTATATTTCTCACGGCAGGTAAATTTGTTATCCAAATATCTGTTGTTGTTGTTGTTAATACACTTCAATGCATGTTTAACAACAAGCATTTTGGTTTAAGCTTCTATTTGTAGTGTAAATAGGTAGACAAACTATGAATAAGAGAGCTGAAACTTTGAGGGTAAATTTTGCAGGCGATAAAGCTCTATACGACACTGCAGCTCCTTTCTTGGACATTATGGGGAAGGTAACTTGCATCACTTATTGCTTTTTAACTTGGAAAGCTGCTTCAGTTGTCTTCTGAATTCGTGGATTTCAACACAGTCGAGGTTTTACCTTGGAGATATCGGCAATGGTGCTGCGATGAAACTCGTTGTCAACATGATCATGGGAAGGTTCTGTTCAGTTTCCGCGTTGTTGATCACTTATCACCCTCCTTGCTTTTGCTCTCTTTTGACGTGGCGTTCCATTTTTCACAATTGGCAGTATGATGGCCAGCTTTTCTGAAGGATTGCTTCTTAGTGAGAAAGTAGGCCTGGACCCGAACGTGCTAGTCGAGGTATATTCTAACACTTTGTTTCCTTCTGCTAAATGTTGGCAATTAAGAGGGTGGCATGGGGGATGAAACCCTAGAGCCTACATTCTTCGAAAGATAGGACTCCCCATTTCTTCCTCCGTTGTGGATTAGTGCCCGCTAAGGGACTGTGGTTACGTTGCTTGCAGATAATAATTATTGGTTGTGGATGGTCTAGCTCTGTTGAGAACCGATGCATCCATTTGAAGTGATATAGACTCGTAACTCAAAACAATCTAATTCGTTGTCAACTCACTTGGGTGGCTGATCTTGCAGGTCGTATCTCAGGGCGCCATTAGTGCCCCAATGTACAAAATGAAAGGTCCGTCGATGATCAAATCCGCATACCCAACTGCGTTCCCATTGAAACATCAGCAAAAGGTTTGTACATTGTTGTCATTTCTTTCTTCAAGGTGCTTATTACCATTTCCAGATGCAAATGAAACGGACCTAACAGACAATGTCTTCGCGTGTCAGGATCTACGGCTCGCGTTAGGATTGGCAGAATCCGTCTCCCAGCCTACGCCAATCGCTGCAGCTACGAATGAACTCTACAAGGTTGCGAAAAGCCATGGACTTGCTGATGCTGACTTTTCTGCTGTGATCGAAGCATTGAAAGCAAAACTACAGTCCTGAGCATGTTCTTAAAAACTTATCCTTGTCCTACCAAATAATAAAGATTTTCCGTATGGACCCTTTTTTTTTTCTGCATCTCATTGCAGAGGTATGAAATTGAATTAGCTGACATGATATCAACAAATAAAGTTGGAAGGAGGTTTTTTTCTTAATTCTTTATTTCTTAGCCAGTATTAATCCAATATACTCAATATTTAGTATTCACAAGCTCTTCAAAGAGGTCCAACGGGGTTAGAGTAAAAAAACTTGAAGATTAGTAAATAAAAATCGACGTCGCTTTAACTTGAGATTTGGTCAAGCTAGGTCAGAATTTTACTTTGAACTTGCTATAAGTGGGTCCATGATACTCTCTTATCAATGTCAGATTATATAAAGATCGACTCTTTTAATAATTTTTGTTTTGGTTGTTTAAATTCATTAGAAAAAGTACGAACAAAATTGGATTATGATTGAGATTATAGTTGTTATATCATTTTGTTTGAATAATAAGCAGGGAGTATTTTCAAAGAATAGATAAACGAATATTTTTTTAAACAAACAAATTAAAAAATTATTAGTTTTTGGAACAATAATCAACCCGAAAACATTAGCTATTTTTTACGAAAAATCAAACCTAGAAACGGAAATAGATCAGATTATAATAAATTAGTTTTTTTCATAGAAAAATCTCAATTGAGAAGAATGTAATAAAGTAGCATAGCGAAATTGAAATTGGGAGGATAAAGTTTCCACTTTCCCGTTTCGATTCATGTTCATTTGTTCCCGTCTCTGTAAGATGAATTTCTGATTGGGCCACGCTGGCCTATGGATATTAATTTAAGTCCAAAAGTACATCATTCATATTAAGAGCCCGAATATATTTATATTGTATTTGAGAGGAGATTCCGTAAATATTGTATATTACATTCATAAGTTTGAAATTCAAATTAAAATTAGTCCACCTTGTTAATATTTTCCACTTTTACCTATAAAAACATGGAAACATATAAGGATATCAAATTGGACTAATATTTCTCTTTTGAAAAAGACTGGAAATTTTGGAAGAAAAAAAAATGAGACAAATACATATTTGATAAAAAAATGTTTCGATACCACTAGCAAATATGCTTTACTCCACTAATTACTCTTTTGTCGCCTTTCAGAGGGATATTTGCGAAATGAAAGAGAGATATAATGCCCGCTTCAAGACCAAGATGCACTGCATTTGTATTCAGACAGTTTAAGCCTAAGTCACTTAAGAAATCATTAAGATACAACAATTCACGAGCCATAGCGTCAAATGACACTTACTCGGATGACACAAAACACGTATGAATTTTAGTTCAATTCCTAACGGCACTACCCGTAGATATAATCACACTGTATCAAGGTGAAGAACAATAATGGTTGCAGCTAAGCCAAACCGGTCCACAATCGCCGCCTCTCGGCCGTCGCGCGGCTCACCGTGCTTGCCTTGAGCTGTTTACAGCCATCAATAATGATGCATATATGCCACACCCTTCATAGCAACATAAAAGATCAGAGGTTTTTTGCACTCAATGCACGATAAGCATGACGATAGGCCTTTCGGATGGTCGAGGTCACCCGGAGACTTCTAAGTTCGTGCCTTTACCATTGCGTTTAGTGCCAAGATGGATATCATTAAAGCCCCCGAAGGAATTCATTCATACCATGATTAGCTAGAGCTTCAACTTGATGTTCTCCGACCACTTGAAGATCTCTGAATAAACTTGATCACCTCCCAACTCTTTGCCGGTTGCTCCAGCAGCAACTCTCATGATATCCTCGATGAGTGCAAAGTTCCCCATCATATCTACGTGGGTGCCACTTTGGGTGCCCCGGCCCTCCAGGAGAGTTGCTGGAGGAGAGTGGCTATACTCCCTAATATACGTTGGAATTCCAGAAGGATTAAATCTCGTCTTTCCACGCCACCCTTTAGCACACATGTAGCCTGAACTTATCAGAGGAACAGTCTCATCCCCATCAACCATGAAGACTCCATTCTTAAGACAACTATTATCGTCTTCCCCTTGAGCCGTCGAATCAATCTGGAATGGAATGTGGCATTCAGCGGAAGGAGACATTCGGTATACGTACGCTCTTTCTGTTGGTATGCCAACCCCGTATAATGAGAATATTTCCATTTCTGGAGCATTAGGTAACCTGCAAATGCCGAGATATATAGAAAAACAATCAGAAACTCTGCTAGGATTACACGAGTGTGTTTCAGCAACTGGGAAACAAGAAGTACATATGAGATTATGAGCAATAGGAAACGAGATTCCCACTTTGTCTCCAGGGGGTTTGACCAGTACTTGTAGTGCTCGTATTTCGGATCGTCCAAATCATCAGCAATTCCATAAGAGTAATGAGCACTGCCACGTTTCATCATTTTTGGAGCGACAAATTTGAGAAGATCAATAATAGATTCAGCAGTGTATGCCTTGTATTCTGCTACAGCCATAATGCCACCAATCCCCATATCATGGTACTCTGTCCACACATCTCTGCAGGTACTGTTTGCGATGCTTCGGCCTTTTACAGCATTCTAAGCATTGAGATAGCCAAGCGAACATTTTAGTACTCCGAACTTGTGAAACTCATGTACTTGGAAGGAAATGCACCAAAAGAGAAAATCTCAAAGAACAACAATGCATCCCGGAAAGAATTCAAAGAATCTAAATATGGGAGAATAGCAGAAAGGAGTTGAAGAATATGAAATTGAGAAGAACACACCCGACAGATTTGGAGGCACACAATGGAAGTCATCATGAGCAGGAATAAAACACATGATGATTTATTATATGAGACAATGAATGGATTGCAATAAAGTGAATTGGCTTCCCATCCGGTAACAGGAAACACAAACGATAGTAAAATAAGAATCCATTTAAATTTTAGTTCAAAGAGAACTTACTCGAAAGTCTATCCTCTCAATGTCGGATGCACAGGCTTCTGCCACATCTTTACCAAATGAAACCATCCTGCCATAGTTGACCACCTTTCTTTTAGAACTCTCATTTTCTATCCCGTCGCTACTTTCTTCCGGAGTTTCATCTTTCTTTCCCCTTTTCTTACATGGGGAGTAGCCTCCCTCGGGTGACCATTCAAGATCACCCCATATAGTTTCACCACCTCTTGGGATCATTGACATAGTTGAGTCCCATGTACGAGACATCCTCATAACATGTTGCAGTGTCTGAAAGCCAAAACGGTTGTTGTCCAAGAACCCTGGAGCTAGGGCCCTGCACATTTGAGAAACTTGTAAAATTATCGAATGATTGTGGCTTTGTACAAGTGTGAACAGCTTTCACAATAAATGGTTGTTAAAATTGTCACACAAGTCGATGCACGCGACCATTACACATAAAGGCACATGGATGTTCCTGTCTTGCAGAAAATAGAATTATCTCAAAGATCAAGTGTTTCTTCGACGAACAAGGCACTAGATGTATCACACCTTGATAGGAGATCAAGACAAAGCATAAATTTTTTCCAAGACAGCAGAAAATTTCCAAGGATGTTCCTCTAGGAGCCTTATGTTCTTTATACATAAATCAAGGACGTTAAAAGGGCATACCATCAGTTTAAGACCATCTGGTAGATTGAACTTGCAAACACTAAGAAATAAAAGCTGGTCTCCAAGTGAAACTGAGAGTTTAACTACTGAAGATTGTAGGCTTTAAGTAGTTTACTTCCAACCTCCACCAATCTATAGTAGAACATAGAATCAACAGAACATCCTTGCTTTTAAGCTATACTCTTTTACTAATGACTTTAAAGATTAGCTAACAAGCTTGCAGAAGAAATTAGGTTGAAGATAGCTTAATTTGTTGTTGCGCTCATCCATACCGGTAGAACTACAACGAACCAGCACAAGTGTGGCTATTGCTATTTCTTTCAGAAATTATTTGATAATATTAAGAAGAAGACAACAAATAACTTGAACTAGAGATACAAGAATCAGTGTTCACTGGTGACAGAGATGAACAAACTACCTGGCAACAGCGATATCCCTTGCTTCTGCAGAAAAAAGGCCAGCAAATGCTTTAGGAACTCCTAGGAACGGCCCACCAATATTCATGATCGCCTTTATATGCTTTGAGCACCAATCTGGGCCGCCTCCACCACCCATCGGAGCCGGTGCCTCAACCCACTTCATGAAATGCAGAAAGTAAATAACACCCATGGAATGTGGCACAATAACTGCTCTGTTCCCTCCATTTGTAGCAACCATAAGTTCTATGTTACTCTTGATGCGGCTCATTGTTTGGTCACGAACCTGTTCAAAATAAAGTCAGAACGTGTTACTCATACTAATACAAGAAATAAATCCACATTTAGCTGAAGGACTGGGGGAAACCTCAGTGTTCTGAAATGAAAGTCTCCAATCATAAGAGGCCATATACATCGTCTTCTCCTCATATCCGATTCGAGCCAAGTTAGCAATCAAGACTGCCCACACAAAATATCCAGGAGCAAAGTAATCGGCAGCCACAAGCCCACTGACAGGCCTGACTCTTATACCAGGAGGGTCTAGTCCACTCTCATTGTCTAGTGACATGTGCTCTACCCAGCAGAGGGGTCTGCCACCAGACCAATGTAAAAGCAACCGACTAAGTACCAATTCATCAGGAAAAAAGCTAAAGAGTGTCTAAGACAAACAGCTAAGCATGCGAAATTTTAATATCAGCTCAACTTTGAATAAGCCTTCTGCTCATTTTGTTACTTTTCCGCCCAAGTAAAATCAGACTCTAGACCAGGTGCAACATGAAGGAACAAGGATTTCCGTCAGTACTAATTAATAATCTTACAAATGAACACTCAAAAACACATTTCACTTGATCAAGGAACTTTGAGAAGAACGAAAATCAAGCAGCAGAGTTTTATATCGGTCACGATGATCATATTGTTAAGATAATCTGATGATCATGTGGTCTCAAAGTAGCTCAAATATGTATCCTTCATTCCATTGTTTATCCTAAACTTTCACCAGCTAAATTAAAAGTTCAAAGGACTGAGAGAGTTTATTTTGATTTGAGACCCCAAAACTGACCGATGTTTCCAAATAAAACCACACAGAATCCCAACAACTAGCCACCGATATCCGACAGTAAAACCAATAATCTAACGTGCTCCTCGTCTCCATCTCTCATCAAACTAACCAAATAAAGAAACACCACAAACAAAAACGGCATTAAAACACACACACACAAAAATAACAAATTAAAACCATCTCTTTTACCTCTTATAGACCTCGCCAAAAGTGCCACCCCAGAGACGTTTCCTGAAGAGCCCATCAGCGCACTGGTGGCCTTCCCAAAGCTCGAGCCCGGCGGTTACAATGCCGGGGACGAATACAACGGGGTGCTTGGCACTAAGCCCCTCCTTCCTGAGCTTGACACCTGGCGGGTCTGGCGCTGGACCCGTGATCGCCTCCGTGACGTACTGCGGGAACGAAGCCGGCATGGCGTTGTACATGAACAGTAGGACCCACCACGTCACGCATATGCAACCCACCAGCCAACAGCAGCTGTCCACACACGACCACCTCGATCCTCCCTCCTCCTTCGTCTTCTTCTTCTTCTTCGTCTTCCACTTCTCCTCCTTCTCGTTTCCCTTATTAGAATCATCTCCATTTGCTTCCTCGCTCGGTGGCTTCCTCCTCCGGATTAGAGCCATTTCTTGGAATCGTTACTGTTCCAAGCTCAGCACTCGCTGGGGAGTAATGGGTACCGGTCAAGTTGGAATTTTTTCTACTTAAAATTTTTTCTAATGGGGATTTATTAGTGGGTACTGGTAAAGTTGGAATCTTTCCTTCTCAAATGTACTGGGGGATTGTTCCTCTTGCCTTTCCTTTTCGAGCAAAGTAGATTTTCCAAAATAAAAAGTGTGAAAAAAAAGTAGATTTCCAAACTTTTATGGCAGGAAAGGGAACAGAGAGAAGAAGTTGTCCTGTCGGAAAAGCCCGGTCCGAAAAAGCCCAGTCCGTCCGGACCAAAAGATTAGGGTTTTAAAAAATGCGGTCCGATCGGTCCAACTGCAAATCGTCTTTCAATATCGTTCTGTTTACTTCAAAAAATACTCACCTTGCGAACCACCCAAATTCCGGTCGGACCAGGAAAATTCTACCAGAAAATATTTATTTTGTAAATATTTTTATCTTCGATTCAAGATTTTCCGTTAATATAGATACTTTATTTGGTATATTTATATATATATTTTTAATCTATTATGTTATTACTAGTTTATTACATAAATTATTTACATATATAGCTATATATATTCCAAAAACTAAAAAAATAGAAAGAAAAAAATTCTAATCAGACTAATCGACCCAGAGAATGGACCAATTTTTGGATCAACCTCCCAGTCGTTTTTTAAAACCTTGCAAAAGACTGAAAGAGAGAAGAGGATGCTGGGCGGGAAAGTCGCAAGGGAAGGCACCAAATGTCCAATGTGTCGGGACTTATTTATATTGCACCTATTATTTTAATGGAATTCAGATTCATTTGTTTATATTACACACTATTATTTTCAAAAAACAAATTAGTAATTCAGAGACTAATTAGTATAAATTAGTAATACCGTAGTGAATCGGATTAGAGTGATGCATGACCACGCTCGGTCACGCTTTAAAACGGCAGTGACTAGAGGCAATTAGTAATAAAATTGGTATTTGTTATTATTTAATTGAGATCTAGAGGCGATTTTATAAATGAGATCTAGACAAGCGGTACAATTAGTAATAGATTTGGTATTTGTTAAAATTTAAATGAGATCTAGAGGCGATTTTACAGAGGAAGTAGTCTTTCTCGATGATGTATTGAAAGGTACTGTATCATTACCCAAACAGTTGTTCGCAAACGTATGCCAATAATGTATAAATTACGGAATTATTTTTTGGGGGATATAATACACAGGTTTTGAGCTGTGGAATATTGTTTTGACAAATTTTTATGTTGACATCAGCTTTTTCTCCTTTTTATAAAAAGACAATTAAATTAAATGTTGAAATTTACCTACTCTCATGTCTACTGAAAGAATTCTCTAAAAAAAATAGTGCTAATGATAATATTACCAGAACAAATTTGTAGTAACATATCGAGTCATATCCAGATCGAAATTACCCCAAATAATCACACATAAAGTTAAGTAATTTAGGAAAATTTGGAATCCTGTAAATTACATAATGAACCCAAAAGTGATAAGACAACCCATGGTTCTTGCTCTTACGAGAATCCTAACCCAAGCTACCAAATTTGTTGGAAAATTGGGCATTACCTCAACTTCTTGATACAAGTACACACCCGCAAGCAGAGTCAAGCAACACAACACCCATAATCCGAAGACAGCAAACACATACACACAATAAAAGAGCAAAATAAAAAAGGAAAGCAAGAGAAACACATGTATTTGGTCATCCGGTTCGACCATATAATAGTCTATGTTCGGGAGCTTCCAAACCAAGAAAAATTCACTATATTTTCGAATTTTACTCACTCTCTTTATAATGAATATCTCACATAAAGCCTCCCTTAAAGTGAAGCTCTCCTACTATAACCTCTCAACTCTTCACATGAGTGAGAATACAAATTACATATTTATAGTGGCTAACACCATACTAGGGTTATATATAACTAGGGAGGAGAAAATAGTCATTAAAATCAAAGTCTGGACTACATAATTGGAGACTACCAACCAATTGGCACTCACTAATCCTTAGTTCCAAAGAGCACCAGAGCTTTTGTTAGCCTCTATTAGCAATCATATGTTCATTGGTAGTTGCTAGTTGTCTCAACTTTATCTTTTCACTTGCTTTTCTTACTCTTGGCTTGATCGACCTTAGTGTCTTCATTTGGCTTAAAATTCATGACTCATGATCTGATCAAGTCTCTCAAACATGCTCTGGGCTTTAAACTTAACTGATCAAACTCTCGATCAACTATCATAGTTCTTCATTTGAACTTTGCCACTCAAAACTTGTACATCTCAGGCTCCATACCCAATAACGAGAATGAGGTTGCCAAGTTTTGCTTCAATAGAACAAAATTTTATATTTGAATTTTGTAACTAACTATTGTTAGTCAAATCTCTTTCTATACCAAAACTATGTTATAAGACAACCTTAAAACCCTTGAAATAAAATCTCTACCAATGTTAAAGTGTCATGTATCTTTACTCTCACTAATGCTTTAAATTATCTTAGTAAGTTGTAGTTGGTATTTGAGTAGCTTAAGAGCCCCCACTTGTGTTAATGTTCATGACAATTGTTTTTGTAAGTGACTTTTCTGAAATTATTGAATGTTCACTATTTTGTTTAATGGCACTGTGTAAACCTCTTAATGTTGCCTTAGTTGTGCTAACTTGGAATTCCTTTCTAAATAATCGTATACTCAGTTTTATGCCCATAAGTGTTTCCAATCATGAAAATTCTAGCAGTTTTTAATAGTTTTTCAAAGTTGGTAACAATTCATCTACCAAAAACTCCATCCCCCTCTTGCATTTTAAAAAAATTTCACTGTTTCAAATTCTTGTACGACATTTCGCTCATCGAACAATATTAACTCCCTACATTTCCAGCACATTTATCAACCTCTCTCTCCCTTTCGACATCTCCAACAGCTTCACTAGTAGCTATTTTTACTATGTCTAGCAGGTGATTTGAACCTATGATATAAGTCATGATTGGAAGGAACATACAAGAAAGTGCATAGCCATTAGTTCCATAAACAATAAACATGTACATAACTCCTTTGAAAAGAAGCACAAAAGTCACTAGGAAATCGATTGCAGTTTGATGCTAAGGCAAGAATAATCAGTCACCATCCACACTGTTGAAAGAGAAAAATGACTCAGTCTTGCATCTAATATTTATTTTAAACATCTAACCTTTCTGTGAATGGAAAAGCAATTTGCCAAAATTTTTTATCGTGCGATAAAGTAATGAAGACTACAATATATGGGTCTGAGATTAATCTGGTTGCATCAGCCTTGTTGTCCTCGAAAAACTTTTGCATATAAGGCATCAACCATAATTATCATACACCCTTCTTACCAATTTTTAGAAGTCATTAGCAACAGATCAAAAAATTTAAAGATATTAGCTTACTCAAGACGTGTATCAAGCAGTTGTTCAACAGAGATGTTGAGAGAATGGCCAAGCTTTTTCTTGTCTTCTTTAAGCCAAAGATTTGCATGCACTCTCTGTCTCATTATCTTATAATTTTGAGCAAGTCGCTCTGACCTCAGAACTTTCCTTTTTGAAGCGGTATATATCAGCTTTCTTGAAATCCTTCAGGTATGCTCCTCGAATTCCATGCTCCTCCACTTTCTTAAGCAACATATATGTCTCCTCAAACCTCTTGTCCCATTCGTTAACATAAGCCTTGGACTTCCTATTCTCTACCTCCAGTTCCTTGATCGCATCCTCAACATCATCAATGGTAAAGGTTATTTTTTGTAAGGGGGTCGAATCCCCTGAGATTAACAAGAATGGGGTCCTCGAGAATATTTTTTTTGTCTTGGATTTGCACAAAAACGTACAAAAATGTGCGATTTTTGTATACAATAAAAAAAATTAAGATAAATAGTGAATGATGAACATTTTTCAAATCTTTGCAAGATATTCACTAATTTATTCGCTAAATTTTTGTAAGATATTTCTGACTTTTTTGCCAAATTTTCATATCCAATAATTTTTTTAAAGATAATTAGTGAATGAAGAACATTTTCCCCTTTCTTGCACTAAGTAATATAAATTTATGATAACTTGTGCATTTTAAAAAAATCGACCTTGAGACATTAGTGAACCTAAAACAATACCCTTACGATAATCTCCTCTACCATTTAATTAATTTGAGCTGTCTTCATACTCCAAGCACTGAGTTTGGTGAGGTTGACGCTCTGCAATCCGTTGTTGAAAGCATATAAACGAGCATTTTCGTCTGTAGCCAGAAGAGGATAAACTCTTGCCGTGATGCAACTCTTTCCTTGTCCTCCGAAGCTCTCCACTATTGAATGATCGATCTGTAATTTGTTCACATATCACGATAATATGTATTTTACTAGCAAGATTTATTACGATGAAAAAACAAATGTGCGCAACATCCAAATATAATGGAAAGCATATGATAGTATCAATATAAACTAACTATTAAGCAACGCCAAGTATATAAACTTTGATCTAATCAGTATAGAAACAAAAATATCGATCAAATCTAAAAAAAAAATATGACCCCGCACCGAAGGTGGTTCATCTTATACTAAAACATTAGGCTGGTTGGACTCGCGGATTTATTAGGTAGGACTGATACGTATGTATATCCAACTGACCAAAATTTTTAAAATGATTTTACGATCTCGTCAAACAAAAAATAATTGTATCAAGATTTTGGTATAATGAAATTTGCAACAAAATTAGCATATATAATTGTTTATCATATTATTACTAAATATAATTTATAATAGACTCGTAAAACCGATAAAATTAATCAGACCAACAATCATACTCGAATTAAAATTTGCTCTCTGATACGGTTTTTGAAAACATCAAATATATATCATTACTTAAGTTAACACTTACAGAAAACTTAAGAAATGTAATTTCTGTACAAGCTTACCAAGGTGCGAAGTGATAGCTTCTCCTCCACCGGATCCACATTTAGGAAGGTGCCATACGTAGTCTTGTCATTATCATTATTCAGAGAAGATCTACAATTAATAGTGAATCAGGTAATTAAGAGGCTAATTAATCTTAATCTTTTCAAATTTAATCTTTAATCACCTGCTTTGATCGCTGCACATAAGCACCACAAATTTGTCATGGCCTTTGAAAATTCTGAAGTACACTGCGGTGTACTCTCTCAAGCCTCTAGAGGCCAAAACTAGCAGACCAAATGGACCTAAATTGCCCGGAACGGATCCATCCTTTTGGCTACAGATAAGTTGCGGATCTGTCCAGCTTGGATCCAGTTCTTCTGCTTGGGTAACATCGAATATCTTGAAAGAAATCTCAACATCTGCCTGTTACGTAGTAAAATAATTGTGATAATCAATGCTTTTAAAAACGAATGTGAAAGTGATCGGTTTGGACAAGTTTATTTGATATGATTGACACTCAAACTATTTTTTCTAGTAGTTATATTTAACATTATAATGTCAGATATTTGTTATAGTTTTGCTACTACATTCATCATTTACAAATTTCAAAATTCAATAAAATTTTATAGATCAATTTTCAAAAGAATAGTTAGTTAGTTGGATAGGAACCGACCGGATCAACTTTATTTCAAAACAGTAATGATACTAACAATATTAATAACAATGCACGAATATCAAGTTAGACCACTATCTTGGCCTCACTTGCAAAAACTAAACAAAAACAAGTAAGCACAGATTCCTGCGATTAAAATTAGTCGCGGGAAACTAACAATATTTTTTTCTAACCCAAGTGGAAATTAAAAATTAAAAATCCGAAAAGATTTAATTAATTAATGTTTGTAATGTGTACCTGTGCTCCAGTGATGCCAGAAACTCTGAGCAATGATCCTCCCTTGAGCACCTTCATGGGGAAACTAACTGGGTTGACCCGGAGTCTTTCGATCTCCTCTATTGGCCATTGAATTAGTTGCTTCCCGGACTTGTCAAGTACAATAGTTCTTGGGACCCCCTACAAATTACGTGCCAGTCCAAAAATGGGTCTCTCCATGTATATGATGCATAATTTTAAGTGGGAAGGAATTTAATATGGAATGCAAAAGGTACTCCACCATCAAGTTTAAACTTTGAATAAGAAATATTCTGCTTATAAAAAAAAATAGAATACAAAAGGATACTTAAAGAGGAAAAAACTAAGATTGGTGTAGATATAGTAATACATAAGTACTAATGGTGTAAATAACCTTAATTGATTCATTTCAGATGAGTGCTACTTGACTTGTAAAAAAAACTGAAGAAAAGAAATTACCTGAATTCCAGACCAACCCTTCTTCATATCGTCATCAGCACTGGACGATTCATTAATCCAACCCCATAGGATCCTCCGTTGTGTAACACCGTCAAAAAATGTCTTAGAAGCGTAAAACTTTCCATAATCATACCTCAAACGTAGATCACTTTCTATTGCACCCTCATCAGGAATATAAACATCACTTATAGTATCATATCCCCCTATGGAATAAGCATCATAGTGATGTCTCGTATTACTCAAGCTAACTTTTAGCACGTGTTTCACGTTTTGACCGACTACTGAAGTGTCAATTCCGACCGAACTATCGATCTCCACTGGGAAAAAATCCGGACATTCCCACATCCTGGTGCCCGTTTTCGTGTGTAGAGGTTGGTTAGATTGTGTCCAATTGACAAAGTCGTTGCTAGTGTACAAAATTGCAACACCTTGTCGGTTCATTTCACTTCCAATTATGACCCTCCATTTCCCATCGTGGCCCAGCCATGCAGTGGTCGGGTCCCTAAACGAGCTCGAGTTGATATGATTCTCTAAGGTGGGATACATCAAAGGGTTCTTACGTAATTTTACCCATTTTATGAGGTAGGGATCTGATGGGTCTTTAGGTATGGCCAAGTTTTGGACTTGTTGATTTTTGTCATTGATTCCAGTGTAGAGCATCACCGGGACGCCATTTTGTAGGAACGTCGTTGACCCGCTCCACACGCCGTTGGTATCCGACGGCTGCGATGGGTAGAGTCCGGTAGGGTGTGGGGTCCAGTTTATGAGGTCCGTTGACGTGGAGTGGCCCCACACTAAGTTTCCCCACACTGCTCCTTTGGGGTTCCATTGGTAAAACAGGTGGTAAATTCCCTTGTAGATCATTGGACCTGCAGGTAGACCAATATTGGTTTATAAATAGTTTTTAAGGAATAACTATATTTAATATTGCCTTTTCAGATTCATTTGTATAGAGTTCAATGGATCTAGATGTAGATTCATCAATATACAAATTATATGATTGATATTAAAAGACTGTGAATGAAAAATATAGAATAACAAACTTCAACTACAGGAGATGTCGTAAAAATATTACTGTTTCATCATTATACGCACGTTGTTGAGAAGGAAAAAAATGACATTTCTTCATTGTTAGGTTCCATTTACTTTGTAATTTTTGAAACAAATTGGTTCTTAAAAATACACAAAAAAGCTTAACTACAATAGAAAACCTTACGGATATATAACAAATTAAAATTATTTATGTTTTATCAGTAAATATTTTCGGACATAACAAACTGAAACATTAATGATTTACCATGGAATTAAGAGGAAAGGAGGGCTGACCATTAGGATCTGATTCATCCGAGGCCAAAGCAGAGACGATTTCCAGAGGTCCAAACCAACAAGTAGAAGAAACAAATCAACTTTTTGGGCTAAGACATAACTCAATGGGAAATAATGAAAAGTTAATGAAAATATTTATTACCGTTCATCCAATTCTTTGAAGGTTGAAAGTGATACCCAGTTCTGTAGGGTTGACTTTCTGAGGAGGCTTCAAGTTGTAGGAAACCATGGCTAAGTAGAAGAGCCACAAAGAAGAAAAGCAACCCCATGGTTTTTAATCGCCTAAAGTTTGTGATTAGCAAAGTTTATTAGTGGATATCCATTCATAGATAAGCGTTGAAATCTAACCAAATACAAGTGGGGTCCCATGTGAGCAACTTAAACAAAAATAAATTACATCATTGTTTAAGATTGGACTTAGTCATTTTAAGTAGTAAAAAATAATTTAAGTAGTAAAAAATAATCATTTTGAACTTGAAAATATATTTTTTATAACATGTTATAACAAACTAGGATTTAATATAATATTAGAAAAATAAACTTCTGAATATTAAAATCCTACCAACCATAGAAGAGGAAAAATTGAAGTCTCGTGGAAGTTGGGGTTCCTCGTTTTATGACATTTTATTTTTCTATTACAGGTAGCCAAGTTGAATAATTTTCTAATGCACAGTGGTTCACGGATGTCTGACAAGATTAAGTTGTAATTTAATAATCAAATTCCTATCAATTTTGTTTTCTTACGTTTTAATATCCGGATTCTTCACAGACATCAAGCTGGAGCTTTTGGACGCAAGGAAGGCTTGGCCTCGGTACAAATTTTCATGATTCACACGGAATATTTAGCCACTCGATCAAAAGTACCAAGATGAAGAAAGTGTTGTTCATATCACTCTGATACTAACTACGAGTATTTTATCTTTTTGATGAGCTGATCCATATTTTGAAATATTCCAGGTGTTCAAAATTTTAGTGATGCAGATTTAAGGGCTAGTAATAAACTTATTGTCACTCATAAAGAGATCATTATTACGAGAACTTGCCTAATGAAATAATAAATTGATTATTGATTTTGTTGCTTACACTAACGTATGTGTGCGACCCATTATCATATCTTAGGCGAAATTTGAATAATAAAAAACTAATCCATGGTGCCATGTTATAAGACGGTGCAACGAAACAACTAGTTGGGCGAGATAGGAATACACAAATACCGGGAATAAGATCGCATAATGAACACGAACACAAGATATAACGTGGTTCGGTCTAATACATATGTCTACGGTGAGAAATTATTACTTTTATTGATGAATACGAGTCACGAAGTCATATACAAACATATGTAACATGTCTTTATATAGTAGACAACACTTAAGGTTTAAGCAAACTTATTTAAGTCAAATTAAAAGTTCAAAACGAGTCCGGAGCTGATAAGGAAAAGTTGTCACAGTAATCCCCAGCTGTCGATGGGACCGGAGACCGACTCTCTCTATTTTCCTCTAACGATCATTTGGTGGCTAGCGGACACTAACCCCTATTCTCACCATAACTCAGCAGATATATGAGTTAAAGCTAAGGTTAATAAATAGCTTGGTAACATGTATCTATCTATGCATTGTCAAATATGTTACATGGCACCTCATTGCAGTTCGAAGATTAGTCTATAAAAATATTATTTAGTATTAAAATGTCAAAATTATTAGAAAATTTTATAGCAAAGTTTATCATTTACAAAATTAGCAACTGGAAGATTATATCACTTTTAATTTAACAAAGCTCCAAAATAATTAAAAAAACAAAAATTGTGGTTCTTTATTGCCCATCTCAACTTTGGTATAAGAAAATATTAATATCTGAAATTTTTATATTCGAAAACGTATTTTGCTACTTTGGACTTTGGAGAGTGCCTAAGAACCACAACTGTTCTCCTCCGTTGACCTTCCGACATTTTTGGGGGAAAAGTCAATTTCCTTCCAACTAGAAATACCCTAAAAATTCCCATTTATTTTTCAGTTAAGTTTCTGATTTAAAAAAAAACTCGAAATCCAATAGGGAAAAAAAGAGAGAAAAAGATGGTTCAATTTCTGGGCACAGTGAGGGCGGTCCCATGCTTCGCTCCGTACAGGCGCGGTGGGGAATTTTTTGCCCTTCCCAGAAATGGGTATCGTCCCTTCAAGAGGATTCTCCAAGCTTGCCTCAAATCCAGTAAAGTTTGCTCCTTTTCACACTTATCTAGCTTCTTGTTCCATTTTGGTTTCTGGGTCTCATTTCTTTTTTCGTTTTTTTGTCGGGTTCGATTCTTTGGGAATGTTGGTTCGGTTTCAACTGTGTGATAGATTGTGATTTTGGATTGAATGTTTGCTAGTGTCTTTAATTTTTAGGTGGTTCGATTGTTTGGATTCATTCCTTAGGAATGTTGATTCATTTTGAACTTTGGTTTAGCTAGTTTTTGATACTAACTCTGAAAATTGTGATTTTGCATTGTTCTTTTTAAGTTTAGCAATGTGATCGGAGAATATGTTGTTGGTGTCTTTTGCCCTTAATAGGTACTTATTAATGTTCGGGTGATTCGATTGTTTGGTGATTAGTTAGATTTGACGAATTAGAGTGCTTGACTGCTTGTGTTTGTTGGCTGTTTGCTAGGGGCCTAGGAATCAATGTTGTTTTTAAGATTTAGTTGAAGGCGTAGTTTTACTGGTTCTTTTTCATGGGCAATTTGTTGTTGATAAGGTAATATTTTGCAGATGCGGCTGGAAATGCGAGTACGCAGGTGATTACGGATCAATCGGAGATCGTGTTCATGGGAACAGGGACAAGCGAAGGGATTCCGCGCCTTAGTTGCCTGACTAATCCCCTGAAGAACTGTCCAGTTAAGGAAATATGCTTCTTTTTAGCCTTTGGTCTAGGTTGCAGAGCTAATTAAGTTATGTGATTCTTCATTTGACAGGTTTGCTCCAAAGCTGCAGAACAAGGCAATAAGAATAACAGATTAAACACAAGCATTCTCATTAGACTTCCTGGGGACACTGGGATGCGTAACATTCTTATAGACGCTGGCAAGTAAGTGGGAAAGGGTTCAATGGACAAGGCTATTATTTGTTTTGCATCAATACCAAGTTAGTTATGCCTTGGTCATATTCGTTTATCATTTCTATATTTCTACAATTTCTGTATGACGTGTCAAAGAAGATCTGTTTGTTGCTCTTTATAAGAAAAGTTAAAGAACTAAAACCATTCCTTTTAATTTTTTGATGACTTGTGCCATGCTTTTTGTCCATTAGGTATGATTTCCATATGCTGGTTTTCATTTTGCGTATAAACGTCGCTCAAGGATGTTGCGGTTAAATGCTTAATAATTCTTCTCATTTTTATTTCCAACTTTCATCTTGCAGATTCTTTTACCATAGTGCTCTGAAATGGTTTCCTGCATTTGGGTCAGTTCCTATTCTGTATCTTTTATCTTTTCATTCCGATACTCGACGGGTATTCACAATTTTCTCTCTTGCCCACTGTATTTCCACATTCTCAATATGGTTAATGCACTGTTGCTATCACATTAGATATTTTCCTTAAGAATTCTAACTTGTTATAATTCATTAGGAAATTTTAAATGCAATTAAAGACACTAAAGTTAAAAGACAATAATTGAAATCGTTGGAAGTTTCTGCAGCATCGTTGATCAATCTAATAAGCAATTATCGTTTCTCATCTGAGTTAGATTGTTGTTTGTCTCACGATACTGGGCCTGTTTGCAGTTATTTGCCATGTTATCCTAGATTTCCACTAGGCTAAAGAGGTTGTGGTTTAGTCCTCCTTTACTTTTTTTGGCACATATTGTTTACAGATTATATTCCTTGAATTTCTTTGTCACGCCTCCTTTTGTGACCAAATGCATTTCTGTCAGGCTAAGAACAATTGATGCGGTTATTATTACTCATTCTCATGCTGATGCCATTGGAGGTCTCTGACATTAGTACTTTCTATTTTTCTTGACAATATTACTTGGCAAAAGATTTAAAGATTGTTCAAACTTCCCTTTTCCTTCTCTTCAATTAGACTTGTTTGTTCTGATGTTAAAGAGAGATCTGCTCCAAATTCATTTCCCAGGTCTAGATGATCTTCGTGATTGGACAAACAACGTGCAGCCTCACATTCCAATTTATGTAGCAGAGCGAGATTTTCAGGTTTTGCTTCTCACTAGTCCTTTTGTGTTATAAAAGTTATCTCTCTCAGTATCTTGGAATCCAATTTCATTAGCTATAATGGAAGTGCATGTTATGAGATACTTGGCCGTGTTGAACAAGTTTCCAGTCATCGCCTCTACGACAAATATTTAGCCCGCACAATTTTATACGCACAGAGTTGTTAAGTTTGTTAAAGCACTTCAGGTGATGAAGAAAACTCATTACTATCTGGTGGATACCAGTGTTGTAACACCTGGCGCAGCTGTCTCAGCATTGCAATTCAACATTATTCGCGAGGAGCCCTTCTTCATGCATGATTTAAAGGTACTAATCAGCCTCAAATTTTGCCCAAATAGCTCTTCTTTTGCTCTTGCATGTATGTACTTTTATATATCAGTGCGGTGATGTGCACCTTCCCCAATTCGTTCCTAAAAAAAGAACTTTCTTTATTCATTTTTTTAGCTACATGTCATTATGGCACTTTATAATCAGGCATTCATATCGTCCCACTTGTAGATGCAACCTTCAAACACTTATCATATAAATTTTGCTCTATGCTTACACTTTGTGGAGTGTTTGCAGTATATGGATGGATCAAAAGAGAGCTAGATTGTGAGAACCAAAAGTTATATATTGTATCATCCCCCTTTTTTTCGTAACAAGTTAGATGAAGTAGGACCTTGTAGCAATATTCTTTATTTGTTTTCATTTATAACCCTACATCTCTTTTTCCATATTCTTGAGTTTGACTTGACTTGTCGTCGTCCTTTCAAATGCTTAGATTACCCCTTTGCCTGTCTGGCATGGTCCTGGCTATCGGTCCCTTGGATTTCGCTTTGGCAATGTATGCTACATTAGGTACCACTTCAGCCTACTACCAGATTGCGACATTAGGTTCCGCATTTTCCGTACAATTTCTAATATCTAATTTTGCAGTGATGTTAGTGATATACCTGAAGAAACTTACCCACTTCTGGAGAACTGTGAAATCCTGATTATGGTCTCTCTCTCTGCTCATACAAAAATTGACATTGAGATTTATTACCTTCATATGAACATGTCAAAATAACTCAGGTTCTTGTTCTCTTCAGGATGCTTTGAGGCCCGATAGGTCGTCCGCCACACATTTTGGCCTTCCAAGGGTAAAGTTTGTTACTTTCTTGTGATATTTGATCTATGCTCGATCAATCATTGTAAGGTTTACTTACTGGTCCTCAGGCCTTGGATGAAGTACGTAAAATTCGACCTAGGAGAACTCTATTTACAGGTAGGTCCAATCTTCAGAACCCCGTTGCTGGTCTACTGTTCCACCAAAGAACACAACTTGTCTTAGTTTTCACTCCAACATTTACTCATACATCTCTGAATTACTTGCGACGTTTCTTCGCCATCATCGATTGATTGTTCATGTACACAGGCATGATGCACCTGATGGATCATGAGAAGGTGAGCGAATACCTCGAGACGCTAAAGGAATCGGAAGGTCTAGACGTCCAGCTCAGTTACGACGGGCTGCGAATACCGGTGAATCTCTAGGTCCCAACCCATCTCGGTCTCGATCTTCTTCATTCATCTTGTCGGAACGATCGGCATTGCCCGTTGCTTGGCGGGTTTACGAGGCCAACGGAGTACTATGGTTCCGTAAATAGTTTCCACCAAAATCCCATTCATTCACATGGAAGATGATACTCTAGTAAAAGGCAACATACTTGCCCAATTCTCCCATTTTCTAATAACCTTCTATACAATAATGCTCTCTTTGTCTGGACTGCTTTGTTATGGTTCCTAATGCTAAAAAATTTGTGACTTATGATTCAAGATATAAAAGACCTAAATTCTTTTTAAAGATGATGTGTTAGAATATACATCACTAAAAAACTCTCTATTTAAAGTCAATACCAAAAGACAATGGTCGACTCTGGTACTAACTAGCTAAGCATGACCAATGTAGTGGACTTGTGAAGTTATTTTGACTATTTCAGGCCGTTCGATGCACATAAATGGATAAGAAGTTAAATCAGGGACCTTAATCTTCTCGTCAACATACAAATTTTCCTTGTTAAATATTAGTCCACATATTGTCATTATCTTGGAATACCGCCATTAAATTTATTGCCGACGGAAAGTCGGTTCTATATAGTACAGGTAGTCGTTTTCCAAATTAGGTCCCAATGCATGATTTTTGCAAATCAAGGAAAGTAAAGAACTGCGCAAAAGGTTGGTGATGACAGATATCAAAAGGAATTTTACCTCCTCTTGTGACAGCAAATCTCTACTGTACATGCCATCCAAATAATTTTTTGTTAAATCATGTTTAATTTTGTTAGATGTTTTATAAGAAAGAACAACTTATATGGGAGGCAATAGAAAATTGTTTTTTTTTATATATAATTTGTATCTAGAGATTGTCTAAATTCTCGGACTTTGAGCGATATGGTTATTCATTTGTACAAGGGATGAAAATTTATCCATCAACTTCTATAATGTGAAATCAATTGTCATTTTTTCTATCCTACAAAAGTTGTTATAGAAAAATAGTTTGTGAAAGGGTAAAGTGAGAATCTTGCATGGATGAGCAGATTGTCGACCGATTAATAATTATCATCCACATGTGAGATACTTACATATTGAGATAAAAATTACTTTGATCTGTCCTTGTCACCGGTGCGCAAGGCTGACGCTGAAATGAAAAGAATAGATTATCGTTTCTCTCAATTGAGTTGGTTTAACCCGTAAAATAGGAAAAGTATATTTACTTGAACATCTTTGATTTGAGTCTTACAATGTATACAATTAAAAAAATATCACTTAAATAAAATTCGATAAATATCATATATTGAAAATATAAGTACTTGTTCAATTTGATAACCCAAATTATAATATAATTCTCATTGAGTTCTAACCGGAGTTGGCAGGCCTCCCTGATTTTATATTAAGCGCGGTACTTATATTTGAGTCTCGTTAGCGTTGAACATTTTTGAGAATTAATGTGTTTTTATAAGGTTTGGTGGGACAATTTGTGGGCGTGAGTTTCGAGCTTTGATAAACTAACGGGACAATTAATCTATACAAGTGGGCCCCCTTTTTTCATGTAAGCCAGAAGATTTTTTACATTCCATGTGATTGATCTTTTAATAAAATTAGGAGAAAGAAAGTACATTTTGTAGAAGCCTATAAACTTGTTACATATATAAACACATCATTAACTAATACAAGTGTGGAAAGATGCAAATGTGTCCGATTTTATACTTATATTCAGAAAGTTTGAATTATACTATCGTCAAAAACCCGAAAATTTAGGTCAATTTACCTAAATTTACCTATTGACAAAAAAAGGTACATAATGAGCACTAGGTTTTTTCAACTAAAGTTTATTGCAAGATAATTTTATTAAAAATATTTTATTATATTTTGCACGTCCATTATATAAAAGGTAAATATTATTTCCGTTTCAAAAAAATGTACATAATTTTACCAACAATAAACATAACAGCACTGAATCCACTCAATGTACAGTTAGTGGTCTCGGACGTTAATCAAAAGTTGTTTTTCTTAATTATTAAAATGAGTTTGATGAGCTGTTGAAGCATATTGAGACATTGGTTGAAGCAAGATCCCATTTTCAAAAGCTCAATAATTGCAGAATAAAAACAAGAAGATGACAAACCAAGTATACTTATCATTATCATTACCCCAATTCTTTATCCCCGCTCGTTATATTTTAATTGAAAATGACCAACATCTCGTTGAAACATGCACTAAGCCACTAAAGCAGCAGAGTACCGTAAACTATTTAAAACTCCCCGAGTGACCAAGTACCGTCTCCAATTATAATATAACCCATTTTCACCAAAAAATTATAATATAACCCATATAACTCTTGACATAAAAAAAAGACGGTCACACCTAAGTTGGTATATAGGTAGTAATTGACTTGCATTTTTAGTCGATTTTAAGTTCAACAAAGTATGAAATAAGATTCGACGGTTTGATAATCACAAGTTAAAAATTACTCCTTGCACCTGCTAGGTATACATAGGATATTTACAATATTAAGCCTGCTATTATATATGTTATTTGTGACATTAATAATGAAGAAAATTACTTCCTAGTCTCTGAGTTTTGGTTTTTAAAAATTAATGTGTTTGTTTCTCATTAATGTTAGGACCCATTTTTTGCTTTTTTGTCATGAAAATGACCAACATACCTTTAAACAAAATATAAAAACTTTAACTTTTTTCCCCTTTGATCAAGAATACAAAAAATAAAAAATTTCAAAAGCAAGATCAAAATAACCAAAATAAAAAATACAATCAAGAACACTAACTCAATCAAAGTAACACGTATCCAATAAATATTAGAATTACTGTACAAAATTAGAACACCAAAATTTAAAAACCCTAAATCTTATCAACCTAAAACCATAAATTTCTTGCGGAGAATCAATTCTTACTTAGAGTTTAATAATTTGTTAATCAGAGGTCGATGAGAACATCTAGAAGTAGTAACCGAAGGGGAAGTTTGGCAGGACTGACGGGGAGAGGTCCCAAGAGCCAGAGGCCGAGTTGTAGACCTCCACGACCAGCCGCTTCTTGATGTTGAGGATCTTGCCAATGAACCATAACCCATTGACAACGACGAATTATGGATTTCGTAGAGGAAAAAATGGTATTTTAAATTATGGTTTCAGGTTGATAATATCTGAGGATCAATTTAGGGTTTATATATTTTAACTTTTACCGTGTTTCTAATATTTGTTGGATATGTGTTATCTTGATTGAATTGGTATTTTTAGTTGTGTTCATAATTTTGATTACTTTGATCTTGTTTTTTGGTTTTCTTAGTTAAAGATGAAAGTAGTTAATTTATTATTTTTTGTTTAAGGATATTTTGATTATTTTTATGACAAAAAAGAAATTTGAGTGCTGATGTTAGTGCGGACCATAAATCTATTTTTATCAAATTTTATAGACAAAAATATTAATTTTTTAATATTAGAAATCCTAAAAAAAAGACCAAAACTCATGAACTATGAAATAATTTACCCTTAATAATGTCAAACATATATATCTATTGGACAGCAGAAACATAAGTGCGTATATCGATATTTCTTATATTCGAATTTAATCTATGGAGTATTATTGAATTATATGTAACACCAACAACTTTTTATCCCGGGCACAGTCTATACTTTTTAGGGTCTTGTGAGTTGTGACTCCAGTAAGATCCAAACTTCACATATCCAGACACAAAAAATGATTTTTGAAGGTGTAACCCCACTATTATAGTCTGTCAAATAGTGTGGTACAAGGTTTCGTCAGAGACCGTTTAAATGATGCAATTTTAAAGTTAATAAATTGGACAATATTTGATTTTAAATATTAAAATAAAAAACAGTTTCGTTAATTACAACTTATGCACACACATATAGTATATTCATTAATTACCATAAGATAGAATTGGAGTTCAAATTCTATAATTATATGTAAATTTTTACCTTATACAAAGTACTTCTTAATTGTAGTCATAGTTCTCATTGATCAACTCACGTTAAAAACCCTCTACCCTCAACTCAAAATACTAAAATATCACCAAAACAAATATAATTATCCGATCATGAATATTTTACTAGCTAGTTTGGAGTTTCAAAAGGCTGAAATTCTGAAGAAAGCTTTAGCTGGTTATTGGTCGGTAGAAGTTAATCAACAACACCATCATTACACAGTAAAAGTTAGAAAATCTAAGGGGTGACAACCAAGTACTACCAATTATTTATACTCTTAACATAGATCATTAACGATATGACTTAGTTTCATTATTTTACAAGGTTAATGATTCCTCCCTTTTCGCATATGGGCTACCTCTGCCTTTATTTTCTTGCAAGCACTCAACATTTATGGAGGCCAAGGGAAAGGCGAGGGAGTGATTCGAGGGAAAAGGCGAAGGAAAGAGAAAAGGGTTCTGATCTTTACAATGAAAATATGAAAATAATTGAATTTAGCTGGTTACATAAATTATAAGAAGAGCAATTGGACAATTAAAAAACAAGGGATTTTTCATTTTCCTGATTTTGGTAACATATGATATTCAAAATCGCCGTGTTACATTGAGATGACCTATGAATTAAGTATGTTGCATTCATTAAGACTTAAAATTCTAGTTCTTAATTCAAATTTTTTACTTGGCCTAATTGTTTTTTTTTGTAAATCTTTATATTCATATACTAGTATTGTAGGTCAATGTTTAAGAAATATTCTTTCTATATAATTTTTTATATTTGTTTCACCAAATTTTTTTATATTCATAAATCTTGAATCAAGACTATCTAGTACTTCAATTATTTTGACAATTCTTTGGTCATCGAGCAAGAGAACAAGAAAAAAGACACAACGTCCAACGTCAGATTTCAGTGTAAGGGCTCCCCTTTGGTTATTGTAGCATTTTGTTTTTTGGACTCTCTTCAGGATCACACACACACACCCACCATCTTCTCATCCACATCTCTCTCTCTCTCTCTCTCTCTCTCTCTCTCTCTCTCTCTCGCTGTCTAGTTCTCTCTTTGTCTCTTAACCCATTTCTGTATTTCTTCTTTCACTGATAAATTTGTGTGGTTGTGGTTGGATTTTTCCTAGGAAGCTACATCCATCTTATTAGCTTGTTTAGTGCTCTCCTTTTATCTCTTGTCTCCTTTTTCCCTCCTCTTCTCCTTCTTGTTTCTTCTAGTGATCTCTCAAAAAAAAAAAAAACCAAAATTGTCTCTTTGGCATATGCCAAAACCAACCAGAAACCATCAGATGATGAAGGTCGTAGCCTACCAATAAGATATTTTTTTTATTAGCTATATATAGGGTTGATTTTGCTATTATTATTCTTTTTTTTTTTTTTTACTTTTTCCATCCATGCAAATTCATTAGGATCTCTATAGAAGCTCCAGCAAGAGGAAGATGATGAAAGATTTGATATTCCACCACCAACTCCAACAACAACAACAACAGCAAGAGGAAAACATGTCCAATCTCACTTCAGCTTCAGGTGAACAAGCAAGTGTCTCTTCAGGCAACAACACAAGGAACCACTTTGCTCCTCCATCCCAAGCCCCTCCAGCCAAGAAGAAAAGAAACCTACCAGGAAACCCGGGTAGGTTTTTTTTTTTTTTAACTTGTTCGTATTCGAACACTGTCGGACCTTATTTTATGAAACTAACTTTGGGTTATAAATGTTCTACAATAAATTTGAAACCAGACCCAGATGCAGAAGTTGTGTCCTTGTCTCCCAAGACCCTAATAACAACGAACAGGTTCGTGTGCGAGGTTTGCAACAAAGGGTTCCAGAGGGACCAGAACTTGCAACTCCACAGGAGGGGCCACAACCTACCATGGAAGCTGAAGCAGAGGACGAGCAAGGAGGTGAAGAAGAAGGTGTACGTGTGTCCGGAGCCGTCGTGCGTCCACCACGACCCGTCTCGGGCGCTCGGGGACCTTACGGGGATCAAGAAGCACTATTACAGGAAGCACGGGGAAAAGAAGTGGAAATGCGACAAGTGCTCGAAGCGCTATGCGGTTCAGTCCGACTGGAAAGCTCACTCCAAGACCTGTGGCACTAAGGAGTACCGGTGTGACTGTGGAACCGTTTTCTCGAGGTATATCCATCTGTTTTGTTTCCGTGAATTTCTGATATTTAGAGTCGAGTATTCATTTTCTTATGCGAAGAGTAAAGAAAGTTTCTTTCCATTTAATGAAGTGAATATCCTCTTGGAATCCTACAATGTCAGTCAGGTTTCTTTTAGCAAGATGGGCATAAATGACCAAATAGAATTTGCATTTAATGTGCATCTATCTTATTAGAAACTTCCAACATTGTTTGTCCTAAATAGACTTCTTCAAAATTGGCAAGTGACAAAAATACAATTGCAAGCTCCTATAGAAATTTACAGATATAAATAATCGTAGATGAATTAAATTAAATAAGAAATATGGCCATAGGATATAGCCTAGTGGGCAATTGTCATTGTAGCTCCCCAGGATACTTAAAAAAAAAAAGAGGATGCAGAAAGGAAGCAATGGAAAGAGAGGATGGAGAAAGTCAAATAGTGGTGGCATTATTGTTGTATTTTTTGGTGGATCCTTTTGTTTTCTACTGCCATTGATTTAAAATGCCAATTATTATTATTCCAAGAAGAGCCCTTAACATATTTTTCCCTCTACATATATTATTTTTCTTCTGAATTAACAGGAGGGACAGCTTCATCACCCACAGAGCTTTCTGTGATGCTTTAGCAGAGGAGAGTGCCAGAGCCATCACAGGTCCAAACCCACCAGACCAACTCCATATCTCCTCCTTTGGTGGGCCTTCTTCCTCAGCTATTAACCTCCTATATCCTCACCAAGAGGATCATCATCATCATCAACAGCTCCAAGCCCATGGATTCTCTTCTTCACCATCACTTAAGAAAGAGCAGCACCTCCAATTCCAACAGCAACAACCAAGGGGAGAGCTGCCACCTTGGCTTGCTTTCCCACCTGGACATGGACCTGGCCCACCACCACATCAACCCAACATTGTCCTAGCTTCACCAAGCTCATCATCATCATCGATATTAGGTCATCACCAACACCAGGACCACTTAAACCCTAACCCTAGTGTTACTACCACCAGCTTGCTACCTCCTTACCCTTCTTTAGCTCCTTCCCCTCACATGTCAGCCACTGCATTGCTCCAGAAAGCATCCCAGATGGGTGCTACCATCAGCTCCAAAACCGCTATATCCGGTCCGGCCGGTTTACACCAGGACCAACCTCACGGGCTCTCATCGGTGTCTCTACTACAAGACATGATGAACTCCTTCTCCTCTCCTCATCATAGCGGGTTCGACGAGAACTCCTTTGAGGATGCATTTGGGGTCTTGAAAAAGGAGAAGGACGGGAGCCTCGGCCAGGGAATGGGTGGCAATAGTGGAAAGGGGAGTGGCGTTAGTGAAGGTTTGACTTTGACCAGAGATTTCTTGGGTCTTAGACCATTGTCTCAGAGTGATATACTTAGTATGGCTGCTGGTCTTGGGAATTGCATTAACAATAATTCCTCTAATGACCACACTAATCAGCCACAAAAACCATTTTGAGAGTTTCGATTTATATTAATTAGCTTTTTTATTAATCAACTTTACCTTTTGATTTTTCTTTGTGCTAATCTTTCCCAACGGAGTATTAATTAGTTTGACTGCTAAGATATTAATGGTAATTCGATATATATTCCGGATTAGTATTGGTTATTGCTCGTTCTTCACCTTATTAATTTGTTTACTCTGATTAAGTTGGTATTATTGAATTCTTCTTCGATAACAACTTAACAAATATATTATGATTTGATATATTACGACAAACCCTAACTAACCCACATGCATGTGTATATAGAGTATTCTTTTTTATTTCTATGGTTCAAGTGCATGTACTTAATTTGATGACTCTGTAGCCAATAGCTACTTTGAAGTTAATAAAGCCAATTAATTTCCATCCTTGCCTCAGGGCTTTGTTGTGGTCATATTCTGAAAACCCATGTCTTCGACATACTCTATACAAACTGAAACGTATGACATGTCGGCCTCGTATTAGTTGATTTTCTTTCTGTCCAGTTTATTTATAGACAAATCTTCATTATTACATATATAAACTTATACTTTTGAGGGAGAACATATACTAATTTTTTTTTGGTAAGTAGATATTTTATAAATAAAAGTCATAACTTCATTCTCCGATTACAAAGACAACATAAAGATTTCAAGTACAATAAATTAGGTCATTGTACTCGAAGTCTCTCCGAAATCACTGAAATTCAACATAAATTCGTTGACTCCAATAGAGGAAGAAGTTGTTGATTGCCCGTACCCTTCAGATAATTTGCCCAAATCAACCATTCTTGCAATAGGATCGTGTTAATCAACTCCTCTTTATCACCTCTCCCTCCTTCGAAAACAATCTTGTTCCGATGACTCATTATCCCCCAAACAATAGCGCCAAAGAAAACACGTCAAATCTTCTTTACCGAACCACCTTTAACAAGCGTCTCCCAAGTTGACAGGGCCGTATCCATGCCTAGAAAACCCGACCAGTTTTGCCCAATCAATCCAACAAAGAAATTTCATACATGGACTGAAAAAGTACACTGTAGTAGGAGATGGTTGCATGTTTCATCTTTTCTCCATCAAAGCGGACAAATAACACGTTAGTTTACTTTTACAAGTATCTTGAGGTTTTTTATAGATCTCCCTAATACTTTAGTTCATTAAAGTAATAAAACCAATTCTTAGCAAATTGAGTTCACAATAATAGGCTAGTAAAAAGCGTGCACATACTTTCTATTACCTCATGGTCCGGTTGACATGTAAGTATTCTTAGTATCTAACTAGATAACTTACTAAACCCGTAAAGTGAGAGCTTGGAATATACCAATATTTACAAGGCATATACAAAAGGTGGGAATGAGATATGGACATATGATAGAATGGGAGTTGACGAAAGCATCGGATTCCAAAGATTCCTGAAAGTGTGCATATGAATGATGTGTACGTGAGCTTGGTTTTGGTAGCTGATAAATCTACGACAACTAGAAAGTGGAGATGCTATTTGACACCTTAAAGTGGGTGCAACTGGGTTTCAATCCCGAGGCACAGAGTTACCCAGCCAGCACAGCAATTTTTATATTATAAGAGCAATTTTTGGTTTCGTATTTTATTGTCGACCAATATATCTCAGATTCAATTCGAGTTAGATAAATTTTTCTTAAAAATAACAAATTCAAATAAACTTGAAGTCCATTCAACAATAAAGTCATTTCTAGTTGATGCAAGTGCTAGGTTATACATTAACCAAATAAGTTGTAACAAAACAAATTACACTATACTGGTTATGATTTTTTTTTTAATTTAATCGATTGCTCTATGAGCGATCACGTGATATAGTGTATTTATATGTGTGTGTGTGTGTGTGTGTGTGTGTGCTGATGTTGTGAAGGACAGAACTGGGCGTGCTGTGGAGAAGATGCAGGCTCACGGGTGTATGTATACAAGTATTTATATATATGTATATATAATTTGAGGACAGCCAATCGAGATATGACCAAAATATTAATTTATTGGTCTTAATTCCTGCTTCTAATTAGCCTGCGGTGTGATGCGAGGAGATGCAAGGATGGGTTCGATTACAATGTATGGAACTTACTTGCGTGTTACTAAAATTATGGTATTTAATATAAAGTATTTAGATCAATATGTTTGTACTTTTTAATGTAAACTAAGTTTGACCATGCCCACTTAATGAACACAAGTCCCTCAATAGGGAGTTTGAGGGATCAAATTTTCTCATCTCCTCCTCTCATATAGAAAATCACATAGTTCCGAACATAACTCTAGAGTTTTTAAATAACTGCAATCAAATCCTTTAAGGGCCTAGGGGAAATAAAACTTTTCACCGGATAAAAACCTAACTCACCCATCTGTATGTTATTTTCTGGGAGCTAATAGAAGCAGGTTAAAAACATAACTTTTATACACGGATTTTTGTTTAACCAACAAGCCATAAAATATAGATGCGTGCCATATTTACGCAATAATTATTCCACCCAAATTATTGTGAATATTTCCAAGTGATGGCATCTCATCTCATCTCTATCAGATCTGGTCTGGTCTGGTCTGGATGTCCCATTGATCCATCCATCTCTATAGGGCAGGCAGCTAATCAGAGAGAAAGGCAACAATAAGTCAATCCAATAATATTGCATTACCATGGTTTAATCTCTCGTGTTTTATTGCAACAAAACTGCTTATTAATAATACTGATGAACATAGATCAATTAATAAATAATCATATTCTTCTAAAAAAATCAATTAATAGAAAGTTACATAATTTAATCGATGGTTGGAGTTTGAATCTACCATTCAATTATGTTAAACTTAACAAATAGATTCTATGACTTGGAAGAAGTTTAGTTCGGTAAAAAAATTTTCGGTTGAGTATCTAATACAGTGAGTATTCTATAATTGTTTTGGGGGAAGGAACATTGTAAGATTTTGGTGTTTTGTTTGGTGGTGGTGCTTTTTTTCTTTCGCAATTGTTCCATCTTTTGCTCAAAACAACGGGTGATGTGTCGGTGAGACAGGAAAAAGTGTAGTATAGTCCTCCAAAGAAAAAGTAATTATGCATAAATTTCGTATTTTTAGATAATTTTGAGTTTTATTTTTTTCTAACTAAGATATTTTTTTTTGCAAGGTACGGAATTTGAACTATCAATCTCTTAAAAATAAAATAGAATAGGTTATCATGTAATCTACTTCGTATATGATTGTATTCAAAAGCAGCATGTTTTTTGAGAAAAAAGAATAATCATTAGATTCATTATTCCTGCACATTTTCACCTTATAATAAAAACCCGTTGACCTGTTCTTTCTAAATATGCGTCCCCTCCCTACCCTTCTTTGCCTCGCAATAATTCTAACCTTTCCTGGCTTTGAGGTAAACCCACCAGCCCCACTCCAAAGTTTGTGTCCCTCCACTTCCCTTTTCGTTTCATGTGAGCAACAACACATTGGATTTTGCGTTATACTTTCTTTATGTTTGAAGATTCATTGAATACAAATAAATATGCATTTTCTAGTGCCGAGCCATCTACGGTCTTAGAAAGATGTTAAATTAATTTTGCAAATATTTTAACATTGTTGTGTATTTGAGAATTCAAGTTATAAACAATTTGATTAACTGAGGGAAGAAGATGCAAGCCACTTTAGTTCCGGTTCCACCGGGAAATGAGGAATCCTAAGAAATAATTACGCAATCATTGCTCCCAGAATATACATATACTAATCCAATAACTGAAAGTCCAATTGGGCTCCAATGTGACCGGCAGCAATCACGGGCTTTCTAAAGCCCAACAATCCACATACCATTGAGCTTCCGAGGCCCCTACCACTTGTTAGGAGTTAAAGGAAAATAAATTCTCTCTCTTTTTGTTAGGGTTAAATACATCTATCTTGAATTATGCAAATTTTGTCTTTTAAAATGGGATAGATTGAATATGGAGAAAGATTATTTCAAACCATAAGAAATAAAAAAAATAGATCACGCTAACATATTTTATTTTGTATGAATTTTGTTTTGAAAAAATGCAAACATTTGCATGAAAAATATACAAAGTGTACATGTCATTATTGACATACAAAATATTTTAATATAATACACACCTAAAAAATTCACAAAGAATTATATATATCAATGTTGATATACAAAATATGTCAATATGATACATAAAACATGTTAATATTAGAAAATAAAATATATCAGTATACACTTATCATTCCGTATTGTTCATAATTTGACAGTCACTCTGGTCCTAATCTGAACTCTCTTAAAACACTGAATGGTAGACGCCACCAAAAATTATCTGAATAAGATCCAATAATTATTCCTATATTTTATTTAAAAATTCATCCAATAAATTGTAAGCCCATAAGTTAAAAAAAAATCACTTTACCACAGCTACCCAATATTAGGTGGTAACTAGTAGATAGATTGAGTCAGAAATTGTATTTTTTTCAAATGATACGGGATTCATTCTTTAGCATTAATAGATTTTCTGCAACACTTATTTCCAGGCAATTATTTGATCCATTGTTCAGTGATTCTTTCGGACTTATTACCAGATCAGTCCTGTCAAGTTTACTCTTTAATTTTTCAACTTATAGTTTCACGATGTTTGCGACTAATATTTATGGAAATTTGATTCAGTTTTTATTTATTTCATTTAATGGAGGCAGGAAATCGGTCAGGGCTGCGAATTATTAAAGGATCCATAATGACGTGCAGACTAAACCCATGCTGACCTGGAAAGATTAGAACTTGATTAATTTAAAACCACTAATTTACATATTTGATGGATTGAGAGATCTATTTATTCCCTTGGAAAAGAAACCAACGTGAATCATGCAACCTACCAAACCCAAATTAATAATTCCCTTTAGATATTCGGCAGCACATGAAAACATGATTTCGAATCGATTTGAATAAAAAAGATTTGAGGATATTGAGAATAGAAATTCAAATTTAAATTAAATGTGAATAGAGTAAATCATTGGATTTTATTCAATTTTTTTTAAAAAAGGGAAAAATTCACCTATGACCCCTATGGTTTGACCCGTTTCCAGATAGGTCCATATAGTATAAAAAAGTCATAACTGGTCCTTGTGCTTCCAATTTTCTCATCTGAGTCCCCCCGATTCGGTTTGATTCGTCTTTGTTCATTTTGGTCCGATCAAATCTGACATTTTCAACACCGATTGTCGACTCTAGTTGACTCCCCAAAGTGTCTCCGACGTGTGGATAACAGTTTTACATGTTTTCGTACCCGAATCGCGAGATTGAACTTCGAATTTTCGAATCAAACCGGATCGAGAGAACTCAGATGAGAAAATTAGAAGCACGGAGATCGGTTATGACATTTTTAAAACACTGGGATCCATCTGGAAACGGGTCAAACCACAGGAACCCTAGGTAGACTTTTCCCAAAAAAATTAGGTGTGATAAGAAAATAATAGATAATGAGTAATTTAGTTTATTAGTCTAATACCTATTATAACAATCGAGTAAAAATAATCCGAACTGAATCCAATGGTCAAAAGAATTATTAGTTAGTTAACCAGTCAACCACCTTTCACTGTAGTTGAAAAACAAAAGAAATTACCTTCCGCAGTCGTAAGTCGTAACGGACAAATTTTGAGGCGACGAAGACCAGAGCAACCGCTCCGATGGAGTTCAAGCTGGCGAGGAAGAAGCGATCCACTAAACCGACGCTGTTTATATCTCTAATCTCCGTTATCGCGTTCGCCGCTTTCGTCCCCGTCTTCGCTCCCATGCCTTCTCTCTCTCCCCACCGCCACCGTAACGAGGTCCTCTCTCTCGATCGATCGAGAAGCAGTTACGCTATTTTGTTTATTGATTTATTACCGTATTTGGAAGCAGGAGAGCGGGAAACGGAGGTTCGAGATCGAGGACGACAAGTTCTGGAAGGACGGCGAGCCGTTCCGGATCATCGGAGGCGACTTGCACTATTTCCGCGTCGTTCCCGAGGTTATTTTCGGAGATTATTATCTATTTCTTGAGATGTAATTTGTTTTATTTATATTAGAAGAGGAAGTTGAAATTTGAGGTTTTGAAATGTTAGATGTGAAATTTGTGTGTAGTACTGGGAGGATAGGTTGTTAAGGGCGAAGGCGTTGGGATTAAACACGATCCAGACCTATGTTCCGTGGAACCTTCACGAACCGAGTCCCGGGAAGCTGGTTTTCGAGGGAATTGCTGATCTAGTTGCTTTTGTTATGCTCTGCCATAAGCTTGATCTCCATGTTATGCTTCGTCCCGGGCCGTATATTTGTGGAGGTCAGGACTCTCCTCGCCTATTTGTGTGTGTGCATTTTTTGGGAGGTTTGTTCGTGATGCTGTTCTGTTTGGCAGAGTGGGACTTGGGGGGTTTCCCTGCTTGGTTGCTGGCCGTGAAGCCGCCTCTTCGGTTGAGATCATCTGATCCTGCTTACCTTCAATTGGTATGTTATTATCTGCTTGGATGGTGGGGCATGGCTTGTGTTTGTTCGACCATGTCTTCATGCCTTTGATTCGATTGTAGGTGGACAGATGGTGGGGAGTGTTGCTTCCCAAGGTTGCTCCTCTTCTTTATCACAATGGTGGGCCGATTATAATGGTTCAGGTATTCATATGTGCTGGTGCTCATACTTACTCCAAGTTCCTTTGTGTCAATTTCATCTGATCTGTGGATTATTTAGGATAAGAATTTCCTCTTATGTTATGCTTGGTAAAAAAAGTCTTCATCCTTAGATCAAGGTGTTCTAAAGTTCACATGGTTAGCCATATTTGATTTAAAACAAAAAGGTAAGGGTGAACTCACCGTCTCTTGGTGCTTCTGCTGTGTTCTGCAGAAGGAACAAATGTTCTGGTTGATGGAGAACTCTGTCCTAAAATGGTGTTTTGCAATGTATTCTTCTGAATTTCTGATCTAATCCGATTATCTGCAGCATTATGTTCTGTTTACAATTCTTCTCTCATCTTGCAAGAAGATCGAGTTGATGTTGCCGTTGGTCCTCATCTCTTATGTATTTCTTTATTTTATGTTTACGCTGTTCTACGTATGGTTTTACCTTTTCACTCTGTTATAACCAGATCGAAATTTATCTCAACAGATTGAAAACGAATTTGGTTCTTTTAAAGATGATAAAGCTTATCTTCATCACTTGGTTAGGTTGGCTCGGGAGCATCTCAGGGACGAAGTGATCCTGTAAGAGGCTCTGAGGCAACAGCTTTCATTTCAAAGATGTGTCGTGTTAGTAATATTTGTGAAAAGATAGTCTGTAGATGTACACTTTTTTCGTAGGAATTTCCAAAACAACAGTACCACACTGAGGGCTGCTGCATCAATCAAGAATGAAAGAGATCATGTGCATTCTCTTGAATTTTATGTGTCTATTCTGTTCATCTTTCTTTGTGAGAACGTATCCCAGAACCCCATTCTTAATCTGTCACAAAATATATGAAATGGCATCTTACTTGTGTTAAACATGCCATAGCTTATAGCTCAAACTCTTGCGGTTATGGCTAGTTGTTTGCTCAATTACTCTTTGTCTTCTAGAATATCATTCCTCTCTTTTCCAGTCTCTTATGATTTTGACTTTGAAGGTACACCACTGATGGAGGCTCTAAGGAAACTCTTACCAAGGGAACCATTAAGGGAGATTCTGTTTTTTCAGGTAAGGCTAAAATTTCACATCTTTTCCTTTCAAGTTATTTTGGTGCATTAGGAAACAGAAGTGTTTTCCTTGTAATCTTAAATTTCTTTACTTAAGCTATCAGACGGATCTGTTTTTCATACCCATGCTTCCTTTTATATCTGGGTTTATGTTCTCATCATGGCATTCACTAGATTTTTATTCTCTATTATGTTACAAGAGTTCTGATTTCCGTTCATTCCATTTTCTTGCCATTGCTTATGCTAGACTCATCTATTTTAAATCTCATGGAGTTCCAAGATCGTCTGTAAAAGGATTTCTAATTTGGGCATGGCTCTCCGGCAAGCTATTGATGTTTATCCATCTGCAGCTGTCGACTTCACCACTGGGGATGATCCTTGGCCTATATTCAAGCTACAAAAGCAATTCAACACCCCTGGGAAATCTCCTCCACTGTCTGCGTAAGAGTCTGAGCAAATGATGCTAGTACTTTATTTGAAAAGTAACTAATTCAGTATCATTCATTCCTTATAGGGAGTTTTACACCGGGTGGCTGACACACTGGGGTGAAAAGATTGCTAGCACTGATGCTGAATTCACTGCAAATCAACTTGAAAAGTTATTGTCCCGAAATTGTTCGGCTGTGCTGTATGTATGCCCACAAGTTCCAGAATCTTGCTCTATTCAACCATTGCATATTTCGAATATCACTGATTATCCTTTTTTAATCTCCAGATGGTGCATGGTGGAACAAACTTTGGGTTTTATAGTGGAGCTAATACGGGTGCGAATGAATCTGATTATAAACCAGATCTCACTTCTTATGACTACGTGAGTATCATTGCTTGTAGCTTCTTTTGCATTGCTTTTTGCAAGTTTTCAATTATTTTTCTGGAAATGGTTACAGGATGCGCCGATCCGGGAATCTGGAGATGTGGACAATGCTAAATACAAAGGTAGGAAGTATTGTTATGCCATACAATATTCTGGAACTTTTCTCCTCAGTAATCGTCTTGTATCCATCATGATTTTTACCAGATAAGAGTGGCTTAACAGTTCATCTGCTTCTTCCTTCCATGTTATGTGGACATAATGGTCTACTAGGTTACGTTTGTTTCTGTAATCCTGCATATATTAGTACCGACCATTTGTCTGTGTGGTAAAGATTTAAACCGTCTGTTAAGGTGGTTACTCCATCAAAACCTATAATTACATTAGTAAATGTTGTGTTTTGAAGGGCAGGCGTAAGTGGAAATCCTAGAAAATTTGGTGCTTTTTAGAAGTTGCAATTTAATCATGCCCTCATACTCTGCAATTTGAGCTGTTGTGTCAGGGTACTACTTGTCTAGTACCTTGGCATCCTTACGGCTCTAAGGATCTGTCACAAGGAGTTTCTAAATGACAACTATCTTCATGGCTTTTCATGCATTATTGATATCTTTAAGATAATTAGTGAGTTCGCATGTCTTTCTTCTATGAAATTGACTGTATGGCTAAATAATTATTTGTTGATCTGTAATCAGCAATTCGGAAAGTTATAGGGCGCTATACTGAAAGTCCACTTCCACTTGTTCCATCCAACAATGAGAAGGCTGGATATGGACTGATTCAATTACAGAAGAAGGCATTACTCTTTGATTTACTTAGTATGAGCAGCCAAGGGAATGTTGTGGAATCCGAAGAACCAGTTCCAATGGAAGCAGTGGGACAGGTCCTCTTGATATCTATATCCAATCAGCACATAGATCACTGAACTTATGTTCCAAACTGAAATGATCCATTCTTGCAGACCTTTGGACTAATGCTGTATAGTACCAAGTACACGCCAAGAAAAGAGGGGTGTATTTTGTCCATACCTAAGGTGTTGATGACCTCGCTCCTAGCTACTCAAAATTTCATGTTAATGTTCCTTTTTTCACTGGAATGTGCCATAATTCTGCACGTAATAATAGTCAAGCCTATTTGTTTTGATGGGAGTCAAAGTAGGTAACTTTCTATCTGCATTTTATAGGTTCATGACAAAGCCCAAGTTTTTGTACTTTGCCCATCAGAAGGCAATGGTGGAAGACCAACCTATGTTGGTGACATCCAAAGGTGGTCAAACAAAAACCTCGGTCTTCCCGGAACCAAATGTAGCTCAGATATGACCTTATTTATTCTGGTACGGGATTGGTACTTGTCTCATTATTAAGATTCCTGGGATCGAAAAGTTAGTTTGATGAAGTTGTGAAGTCTGCTTATTAGCAAGCTTATACATTGTTTGAGATTTGAGCATCAACTCTTCGTGGTTTTACATCAATATCAAGCCGAGACTCGCTCCTACCCTGACATTTTACGTGGTTTATATGGAGTATGTGACATGTTTTTGGTTGAGCACACAAAAGAAAATCATTCTGTCTAGAAGGTTTACTTCTTTACAGTGACCTCGTTTCATTTCTAATATCTCCCATCCAACCATATAGGTCGAGAACATGGGCCGTGTAAATTATGGACCTTACATTTTCGACAGAAAGGTAACACCACCGCTTGCAGTTTTTTTTTTTTTTTTACTTTCTTGCTTTGGTTATGGACTTTACATTTCCATGAGCTGTTCCTTTTATAGAAGTCGTCTTCCGTGGCTCATATTTAAAACTTTGTCGTGTCTGCCGTTTGAAGTTTATGTCTTTACCCTTTATAAAGGCACGACATTTCAGTTATGAAGCATATCTTAACTACATCACCTAGGAAGTAAGTCGGTCCATCCAAATCTTTTAATTCTTGCACCATCCTACGTTGAAGTGGAAGTTATTATACATGTTGTACCTACAACTTAAGAGCTACAGAATGATTTCTTAAGCAACCCTAAAGAAGGAAACGATTAGTAATCAATATGATCTGACAGCCACCAATCCTCATGCATGTTGCAGGGAATACTGTCTTCTGTTTATTTGGATCGGCAAGCTTTGCACGGGTGGAAAATGATTCCGATTCCTGTCGACAACCTGAACAATGTGTTAGAAAAAATTCCCATCACTCAGGTTGCAGACCCTACATTTGCTCGGTTATCAACCATGACAAATATGGAAGGTGGCACTGGTATGGATGATGAATTAAAAAGCTGAAATTGATCTCGAAATTGAGTCAGCTATATTTGGGGTTCCTAGTTTAAGAACTAATCCTGGAACTTTGGTCGTTCTTTGCAGAGATTCTCAAAGAACCAGCACTATATGTTGGAAATTTCACCGTGAACAAACCCAAGGATACATTTTTGTCATTCCGCGGCTGGGGAAAAGGGATCGCCTTTGTTAATGACATTAACATTGGAAGATACTGGCCGGTGAATATTAGTTTCCCTTGCTTATTTTCTTCCTTGCTAAGTATTTTTAAATGCATAGCTGACAAATACCGCGACCCTTTCCACAGTCGATCGGACCACAGTGCAATCTCTATGTCCCTGCACCATATCTGAGGCGTGGTGAGAACGTCCTGGTACGAGTGCTAGTAATTACTTCTTCAGTTTATGATAGTTTTACAGTCTGAAGACGTTAGGACCACCAATTTGTTCTCTGTTTCCTTCCTTTCACAGGCCATACTTGAATTAGAATTGTCAACCCCCGATCGGCTGGTGAGCTCCGTGCGCAAGCCAGACTTCACTTGCAGTTCTAGTCGATCCAGGGTGCTATAGGGAAGACACAGCCAATCATTTGCGCAGTTGACATTTGCAGTGATGAACATCGAGAAGACTTCGCTGTTTTACTATTTAACAGCAGCTACTTGTATCTTCTGTACAATTGATCAAGATTTGTCCTGCTTAAACTATTTGGTCTTTATCAATATATTCAATTAACTGCAAACCATCTAATGTCTATAGGCCTCAGAGAATGCAAAGTGGGAGGCAAAGAATGCTTAAAAAACTCCATGCGCAAAGTAAATCTATTCAAAAATTCAATCCTTTTTAGTTGATCACTAATTTAATCCGCACATACAAGTAAACAATTCCATGTCCTCGGTCAAAGTTGCAGATACCAAAAAGCGTACGATACGGCCAAAAACCAAGCAGAACTCTATCCGAGTAATCAGCTACAAAACCCAATGAAAATTGCAGATAGGCGCTTGAAGTTTGTCATTCTAATTTTGTGAGGCCAACTTATATGGAAGTGTTATATTCCTGACCTCGTATTCATTTAAGTAGTCAATCTTCATTAGATATAGGATGATCCATTCGTTTCTGAGAAACAAAACAATTTGGTGTAATTTGGTAATTCCGGAAAACCTGTTACTTATATTTAGAGATTGGGTTAGCATATGATATTTTCGGTCGTGAATTCTATCGAAGGGTCGAAGAGAAGCGATGGCGACGGTCGGAGGTTCAAAGAGAGGAAAACAGGTTTATTTCCTTGCAAAATTTTGTCAATGTCAAGAAACACAGGTTCTTGATCAATCCGTAATCCGAATCACGAATACTGAAATACATGATGGCAGAGTATGATCAAGCACAGAGGCTTCACATGGTATGCTGAAATGCTCTCAGCTTCCAGAACTGCATGAACCAGTCCGTTGTCGGAGCAACAATCTTGCAACATCTATTATTGTAGTAGAAGCACCAAGCTGCAGTAATACAAACAAACTCTTGTACAAGGCAATCAATAGCCACCAGCCGAAGCAAGACACATTAACACCACATGAATTGCACATATTCTTAAAGTTGGATTCAATCCTTAACAAAAGTTGGATTCAGTATATGGATTGTAGTAAACTTTAATTTAAACCTTAATTAAATTAGGCACCCACCTCTGATTGGAATCAAAGGAATTGAAAGCTAGTAGATAATAATATTCTTTATCGTCAGAAATATTAGTCGTTCATAGATTGTAACAAGATATCTCCTTTCCCAATCAAGAAATTAATTCGTCCCATAAGGCCATGACAGTTTGAATTAAATAAATATTTTTTTAATTGTCAACGTGATTCTTTATTACAATCAATTAGCTGAATGATTACCATCGGCAATTCCTTGGTTTACGCAGACGATAAATTCTGATGCATGCTGATGCATGTGAGAACATGCATCCGTTTAGCTTTAGTTTATGTCGT
>SOPF01027077.1:66381-90841 GCA_012979155.1 Hypericum perforatum | reverse complement strand
CTGTGATTCTGGTCATTGTTGTCAAGACAGCCGTTGCTGCTGTAGTCATTAAAGCATTTGGGTATAATAGCATTAGATCATCATTCCAGGTGAGTTCTTTTCCAAGCTTTTTAACGGAAGAGATGAATTTTGGTCGTCTGTTGCTAATCTCTGTCCATCTGCAATATAGGTTGGAGTTATGCTGGCTCAAATTGGACAATTTGCTTTTGTGCTCCTTAGCCGTGCCTCTAATCTTCATCTTGTTGAGGTAATAACCGTACCACCTCTCTCCCCTGTATCTTCTGTCATTCCTGGGATGATATGTGAGCCCTTCTAATGGTCGATGCAGGGAAAGATGTATCTGCTTCTCCTTGGCACAACAGCTCTCAGTCTGGTAAGATGTAGCCCAAGTTACTGGAGAACATGCCAGAATGTTTTCCTGTTAGGCTCATTTGTTTTTTGCTGTAACAATGGTTATTTCAGGTAACAACTCCTTCTATTCAAGTTGATACCTAGTGTCATGAATCTCGGTGTTCTCTTGCAATGGTTTCCCTCGGAGAGCAATGTGCATAACGAGGTCTCTACCGTCCTCTGTATCCCTCATCTATCATGCATGCATTTTGAAATTGCTTGCATCGAGTACCTATCGTTTACAGAGCAATAGACGACCCAATTTTTATTTTACGAAGTTCATCCATGCTCTTTTGATTCATGTATGATCTATATTGTTTACTTCTACCTCAAAAATATCAGCAGGCAGTTCCCATTAGCTTGTGGTGCCAAATTGTTAATCAGATAGCTTAATTAACGGTACTTCTTACAGGAAAGAGTTGGCATTGTTGAAGCGCAAAACAGAAACCGAGCATTGTGACCTTCCACGGTTGGCATTGGAACTTTCAAGAAAGCAAAGGCCAACATCAGCAACCCTTTTGAATATAAAGGTTGACTCAATTTGCAGTCGGATTTTAACACGTCGGAGTTCCAGTTACACAGGTTCTTACTCAGTTCTCATATCCTCAGGGGCAGCCTTACCTATCTTCTAATAGTAGTTATACATGGATCTATCTATTCTCCGGTGTCCCTCTATATATCTAGAGAGCAAAGCAGTTGTAGTTCATTAGTAAGACCGGAGGAGCACACTTGGCATGTGCAAGCCAAAATCATTTGGTTTTTTTTTTTATATAATATTACATCAGTATGATGCTTTGCAGATTAATGCTGGCTTTAAGAAAAAGAAACAGAATACTGATATCTTCGTATAGGAATAATACATAATATGTAACAGAGAAAAGAAAAAGTAGGAATAACCAACAGTAAGAGACAGAACACTGAAACCCTCAAATTCAGCCACCAAGTCACAAAAGACAAGATTACAGATGCAAACAAACAAAAAATTATTTGCATAAAAAATCTAGCAATGTCCTAAAGACAAGCATTCATCTGACGAATGACACCCGCAGTTCCCCACGAAAGTCAAGCAACTTATGAGCTGATAGGAGGATTGTCGGCATCCTCGCTCGTACTGGGAATTTTTTAAGTGGTCACTCATCTTGATTTTATTTTGGGCCAAATGTGTTTAATTTTGAAATTCTTTCAGGACGTGTCCGAAAAGATTGTGCACCTTGTTAGTATAGAAATTAACAATTAAATCACTTAAACATTTTACACAGTATAAATGCGGGTATCACAATGTAACATAGAAGAGATAACATTCAAAAAGTAGTAATAACCAACCGTAAGAGACAGAACATTGATACTTTTTCACAGCAGAACATTACATAATATGTGAGAGATCCGAATATCAATTAGTTAATGTGAAAAACGATGTCGTGATGTGGAGGTAAAGGGAGAATGGTTTGAAGAACCCCAACAAGGAAGGCGAAAAACCTTCTTAGGAGGCTAGTAAAAAAGCTGGAGGGAAATGTGGGGATTAGCAAAGTAACAAGGTAGACCATCCAGAACAGGTTTACGGGTAGGCAGACAGCGGATACGAGGGAAACCACGTATCTTCCGTGGTATAGTTGGGCCTCCGAGAAGTCAGCCCGTAACATTTGGGGTTGGAAACGACGGGTAAGGAGGAGCAGCATGAAACAAACGGCCATTGTAAGGGCAGTTACGGACAAAAGGTATTGGGGATCCAACAACATCAGGGGGAGGTTGTCCCCGCAAGGGGTACAGCCAGAAATAGTATTATTGGACGTGGCTGTGGCTAGCAATTTGAGGTACATGTTTAGTATTGGAAGTAGAATCATTCCGTAATCTAAAGCATAGGCCATCGTATTACAATTTGTGCTTGCGTGGAGCTGAAGAAGGCGGCATTTGGATGCTTTATATAAGAAGAAGATGGGGGAGGTGATGATTCTTTTCATATTGGCGCAACTTGTACACGTCATCCAATTCATTAATTAACGAAAGTCGTCAGATATAATCCGGCTTATTCCAACTTCCAAGTGACCATGTGGAATAAAAATTAACAAAACTACAGAAATGTCTAATGAGAGGCTTTAAAAACGTTATTTGTATCGTACCCGGCCTGAAACTTACAAGTTGTCCAAACCTTCTCCAACTTTTCTGTCATGTAGTCCTCACTACAGGTAAATCCTTTATTCATGTGACAGGGAGGTAGTATAGTCAATTATAAGAGGGACCGGGACGCTTATTAGAAAAATAAAATGGCTGACCCATTTTTCTATAAGAAAAGAACTCACGCATTTTTTTGTCGGAACAGAATGACACATTTGTTTATTGAGAAATTGAATCACATTAATTTTTATTATTATAATTTTTTTAATTTTTTATTAGGAATAGTTTTAAATATTATCAAAGTAGTATAGCATTTAATATAACGGGTAAACTATTTGATATAACAAAGTAAATTATTTGATATGACAAAATATACTATTTGATATAACTAAACAAATTAAACATTTGGAGATATGTTCAACTAAATACATCTACAAAATCATAATTAAATATTATTAGATTGACAAAATATACTATTTGATATAACTAAATAAATTAAATATTTGGAGATATGTTCAACTAAATACATCTACAAAATCATAATTAAATATTATTAGATTAATTATTCAACATAATATATCACTTAATATAATCAGACAAACTATGATAATTGAACAAACTATTTTATTTTAATGGTAAAATCATTTGTTACCAGTACAAAGCAACTAATTCTAATTAAATAAATTTTGGCCGTGTATGTTCAAATAATTTGGTCATGTTTCTTCAAATGGTTGTACTCATACATAGTTTTCAATTTTGTAGTTCGACCAGTCGAATTGCATTTCGGAAAGATGTCCGGTACATGAACCAATGTACAGCCAAGTTTTGGTTCAACTGGACGATTTCCAGTTCAACCGGCCAGTGTGATAGGTTGGTCAGACAAAAAATTTATGGTAGGACCAAAACTCAGTTTTTTAATAATTTTTTTAAAAAAATTATGGAAATAAAAATATTTTTATAATATTATTTATAATTTTATTTATAAAAATATTTTTTGAAAATTTTTAAAATGGTTTTTGTTTATAATTTTTATGTAATTTGAGATAGATTATGTAATTTAATATTATTATATAATTAAAAATATTTATGTACACATGTATTTAAACTTATACATCTTAAATCTTAAATTCTATATGTACATATATGGTAAAACTATGTCAAATATTTTTTTGGTTCTACTACCGATTCAACCGGTAATACCAATATTACTGACTTTCGGACAAAAACTAGCATGACCTCCGGAACGGTATTAAAAACTATGCTCTTATATCAAATTGTTTATGTTGTTATGTCAAATAGTTTATTCATTTATATTAAATAGTTTTGTCATGTGTGTTCAAACAAATTTAATCAAGTGACCAAGATTTCTCTGGTTGACATCCTACAAATGAAATAAATTTTAAGATAAAAAATCTCAAGTATCATTATATTAAAAATTGAAAAACATGCATATGCTACTGAATGATAGAGGGGCAGTTACGATTTTCAGATCTTTTGTGAAAAAGAAAATATATTTTCCTAATCATAATTAATTATATTTAGTGATATTTTTTAGTCATATGTAGTCAAATAGTGAGTGAGAGTTAATAGAGTGATTTAACTCCATCCGAATATTTTTAAACCATGGTGTGTTCAACTGGATCAAACCTTTTATTAACCAGTTAATTGTACCCAATGAAGCAGCCCGGCCCAGGAATATGCCAAGCCCGCTAAACTGAAAACTCCAGAGAAAAAGGGAAGGCAAATTAAAAGGCAAAAATGAAAAATCCACCCAAAAGTATTTTCGAAGGGAAAGAAACTGGTAAAAAAAAAAGGGAAAAACTTGAAAACTTGGAAAAAGGAAATAAGAAATAAATAGTTGTAAATAACACGTGGACGAAGCAGTTCTCGAGTCTTCCCGAAGTCCTCAACCGCCCCAAGTCATCTTCCTCGGCTCGCGCGCGCGAGACAGATCAGAGAGAGAGAGAGAGAGAGATGGCGGAGGGTAGGTTACGGTGCCAGAGGATCGGTTGCGACGCCTTCTTCACCGTTGAGGATAACACCGACGGCTCCTGCCATTACCATCCTTCGGTAATTTAAATTATTTCCTCACTCTTTTCTCTCCAACGAACGCTCCTCTCTTTCTTTCTTTCTGCGCTTAACCGATTTCGGCAGTTACGTGTTAGTTATCGGTCGGAGATCGCGGTTTAGGTCATTTTTATCTCCATATTTAAGGAGAACTTATACTTCTAATAGTTAGAATGGAATAGTTGCGAGTGTGTTTGACCTTCCATAGGGAAGTTAGAAGTGGTAGTAGTGATGTCGTTGTCCAAACTGGTGGGCCCACCGAATGCAAGTAATTCGGGTGCTCAAGTTGGATGTTTAGCTGCTTTTTTTCCGGATTTGTTTTTCGATTTGGAATGTCATGTTGCTTTGATCTTTGTAATGCCGATGGATGTATGAATTTACTGACGGATGGTTCACTTTGCATGGCTGGCTTACTTCTCCGGATCCGGCTGCTTATCTCTAGGGGGTAAGTCGAAATCCTTTCTCCAAATCTCTAATGTGATTGCTTTCCTTGGTTGCTACTTGATGTAGTTACTAATGTGATTGTTTTTTGCCTCATCATTTTGCTGTAGCCTATATTTCATGATGGTATGAAGGAATGGAGTTGTTGCAAGAAACGAAGTCACGATTTCAGCCTGTTCCTAGAAATTCCCGGGTGCGTATTTGCTTCCGGCTGTTTTGATCAATGTGTAGACAAAATCATTTTTGTGTGATGTATTGGTTTCGATTGGATTGTTGACCCATAGCTCCTTGTGTTATGAAGGTGTCAGACAGGCCAGCACACGACTGAGAAACCGGTGTTAGCAAAGCCGGCTGCAAAACCTGTGAATCTTGTGCAGCCTGCCCGTATGATTTCTACAAGCAACTCATCCTCGAAAGAAGACTGTCCTCGGTGCAAGCAGGGTTTCTTTTGCTCAGACCATGGTAGCTTCTTCCGCCTGCTTTTTGCCTTATTATCAATTAATTATTCATTTCCATGCATCCCCCTGTTAACCAGTCTAGAGTGGATGGGAGGGAGACCATCTTTGTTCGGAGAATTAACCAGTTTCATATTTTATGGTAGCATCTCATGAAACATTGATAAAATTTTCGTCCTTAAAATTTTGGTGTATTCTGTGGGATGAGAAATAATATGAAGCTTTGTTCTTGCAGTTAGTTCTCTGGCAAAAAATTCTTGATGTACTCTGCGCAACCAAAAACTTTTGTCGATTGTGCCCTGTCTTGATTCAAATTTAACCTTGTCTCTTGTGATGGAGCTTTGTTATGGAGCTTTGTTGTTGGACATAAAAGTGCGAGATTGACGTTGTTCATACTTCCGTTTGCAACTTCTTGGCCATAATCCTTTTGCAGGATTTAATATGTATCATCAAATCCCTTCATTTTTTCGTTTCGCATGTATTGAATGGCTTAGATACAGCAAGGTGTCATGGATGTGTGTGTGATTTAAATCTGGCTATGAAACAGGAACCTGAAGCTTAAAGGCTAATTCACACAAATGTTATGACTTCTATGTTGGTGCAATTTTCTTGAACCTCATTTGAGTGGCTGAAGGTTCCTTGGCTTTGTAGTAGGTTTGCAAGCAAAAACAGTTGTACCTGCTAAAACCAATGCAGATACTAAAAGTTCATCAGCTCCCGTGAAGAAAGTAGTTGACATAAATGAGCCGCAGACTTGCAAGAACAAAGGGTGCGGCCAGATTTTCAAAGAGAAGGACAATCACGCGGAAGCTTGTAATTATCATCCTGGGCCTGCAGTTTTTCATGATCGCATGAAAGGGGTACATTTTTTTCCTTGTAACACTCGTCTGAAACTCCCAAGACTTTTTTCTCAGTTTCACTTGTTTCCTTCCGAGTAACACTGTTTAATGCGCCTACTTATGATATTCTTATGATATTGCAGTGGCAGTGCTGTGATATCCATGTTAACGAGTTTGATGAATTCATGACCATTCCTCCATGTACTAAAGGATGGCACAATGCTGATCCATCTGCATAACTTAAGTCCGTGAGAACTTGAAAGCAGAAGGCGAGACTGGCTTTTCCCATTTCGCTTCCCGGGATAATACATCGCGGACATTGTTGTTCAGCGCGAATAAAATTCCTGCTGCGCTTCATTGCATTTTCGCACCCATTTGTTGAGCTGTAGGTTTAAAACTGGGAGAGCGCATGCGGTGGGTTCATACTCGATTTATTGTAGCATCTGTCTGATCTTCCTATTGCATGGTTTAGTTGAGATGGTTCAAAAGACTCTTCCTGTCTGTCTTGTTGGTTTTCTTTAAATGTACCAATTCAGGAACGGAGTGTCAATGCCACTATTTCTGAACCCCTTCATTGGATTTCCATGGTATGTTTCTTCTTCTTTTTTTAATGGTTTCCATTGTTTTTTTTTTTGGCGCTTTTTGGATTTAGTATATTGTAATTCTCGAAAAAATTGGAAAAGGATGTTGATCTGTATTGACAATTCCAGCATCAATTTGATTTACCACTTACTAGGTCTTCTTTTCAAATATATCTTACCATTCGGATCAGGTTGAGTTTAATACCTTCACAGACCGTTGTTGATGTTCTTCATATGGCATCCAATGTCTTCCATAAACCCAACCGCTGATAAGCAAACCAGGTGTAAAAATTCACTTTAAAAAAAAAGTTATACATGTAATTCAGTGATTGAGATCCTCTGAAACGAGAATGATTGCTCCACTCATATAACACCTATATCACTCACTGCACCTACATCCACATAGAAAATTCATAAAAAATTTATGCATGTACTATTTGAATCTAACTCTCATTGTATGACTCTATCATGATTAGCAAAATTTGCTGGTGTTATTGGCAAGATCATCGTCAAACTTAAATGGTTTTTGTGGGCTTGAATGCTGTGATTGTCAAATCCTAGACTAGTCTTTGGGAATAAAAAATGGGGCGTGGGTCAACTTTAAATCAATTTTATTATCAATTAGTTGAAAACAATATTTTTTATGTGAATACCATTTAAGTATCATATTGATCGACCTCGTTCTAGATTTTGGAATAAATTATAATTTATATGTCGTTGGTGGAGGACGTTGTCATCATGTCTCGCGTCACTCGGGATGCAAGTTATCTTTGGTATTTCGATCCTTGAAAAATGCATCTTCCTCGAATTGGTTTTTTTTGCAACTCTCGAGTCACAAACCATAAGAGTATACTTTTTGTACAGCCAGTATTTCACACCTTTAATGTTCGTCCCTTATAGGTGAAAGTAAAAGGTTGAATAAAAAGCCCATCAACTTCACTGGGCCCAACCAACATTAACTTTCACTGAACTTCACCAGCTTCGACACATCAGAATTTAGAACAAACACATAATGCAGTCCCCACGAAATCGACACAAGGGATAAGAACATATATTCGTTTTAAATTCCAGTCTTACTAAGATAGAATGAGTCATTTTTAAATAAAATTTGTTAGTGCTTAATATCATATAATTTCATCATTTGACAGTTACAAACTTGTGGTTTTAAAGCGATCAAACAAATACCCGTGATACCATAAAAAATTCTAGAACATTGACAACTTTACCAAATTCCACGTAGGATAAAAATGTGTATATAATGTACTAACTAAACTATTTTATTCTCATTTTTGATGACTTATCTTCTCAAAACATATACAAATTATTTTTTTTCAAAAAATTATTTAATTTTAATAGTATTCCATTTAAATACTCTCTCAAATCACAAACCCTTATTTTTTTAGGAGCCAAATCATAAAAACGAGATATTTGATCAAAATTATAAATATTTAGACAATATTTTATGGTATCACATGTACATGATCATTTAGAAACTACAATCTAATAAGTATCAAATACTAAAAAAATTACTTTGCCCTTAAAAAATGTAATGCAATGTCCCTGCAGTCCTTTTCTCGGCGATGGACAAAAGAACGTGTCCACAATTTGCAGAATAAAGGGTTCGATGGAATTGGCTTCATTTCTATTCATTTCATTGAAAGCGAAGACTATAGCCTTAATGGGTTTCACGGATCTTATGATGTGTGCAATAAATTTTCCCATCCACCAATTGGCATTAACTCCTCAATGGACCTACGGAATTCTTTTTGTCCTCGGATGGCCCAACGGAGAGCTAGTACTATCAACCATTCTTTTGTTTCTTGATCGTGATATATAGTTTTGTTTCTTGTGATACGTGATTAGTTTTGATATAATATGCATGATTATAATAATTGTGCTAATTTTGATTTTGTATGATTACTATTATTTTGTATACCAAATTGCGCTAATTTTGTATCCCCAAATACAAGTTTCTTGGTTTCGTTTTAATTCTGAAAAAAAAAAAAGTTCCATGGTCCAATTATTTGGACGCAATCAGTTTCTAAGCAAGTCGTGGTGGGGATTTTCCAGATGAGCAGTAATGGGTTACTCTTTTCGCGAAACAATCTCCTTTTGACTTGGATTCCATTGTTTCGCATTTGGTGGGTTAAAAGGTGAAACTCACCTTATCGGAACTCGATACGAGTTGGCGTGAAAAATCCAACCTGCATTGTGAACGAGCAACAAGAAACGCCAGAATCTTGCTCAATCATTACAAATTCATGCTAAACTAACACACCAATACCTTGTGCACAAGCACATTTTTCAGATTTCAATTACCATAGCTTTGTCATTCTTTACTAATTTCTGGAATCTAATTAATCGATTTTGACTTACGTTCTTAGAGTAACTAACAAAATTAATCGTTAACGTTGAAAATAATGATTTATAATAGATAACTCATACAGTTAACCTCAAGTAAGATTTCTGGCATAACTCAAATTTTGTGTTTTATGGCATAACTCAAATTTCTTGTAAGATTAGTTGCTGATGATTGTGATGGCCTAGTTCTTTTGAACTCAAGGATATTTAAATTACCAACTAACTAGATATTGACCGTATTAAATGTAACTCTCACGGTGACCAATGTAAAAAAGAAACATCATCTTCTTTTGGGAATAAAAATAAACATCATCTCACAATCATAACAAGTTGCAAATTGTGCAAATTAATGAATTTGAATCGTGAAAATATTTCACATAATTTTGTTATCAACTAGATTTATATAAGAAACATTTTTCACATTTTTATCTATATGACTCTGATAAATATAAAGTTAAAGAAAACCAATATTTTGATTTATATTCCAATTGGGGCCGGTGTTAAAACCAAAATTTGTCATCCTTGAGAAAATATTGGGTCGTATTTCAGGATTGCGTGATTGCCAACATAATCTTTTATATTTATAAAAATCAAACCAGTAATATTTTCCAATAAATCCATTTTTTTACTAATATAAACTTTCGGTTGTGTTTTTTTTTAATTCGCCAAATTTTTTTTTTCATTTTTAACTTTTTTGTTGATACTTATTCCTTTTCTTTTAACTCCCTAGTCCCTAAAGGGTTGGATAATCCCTACGGGAAAGCCTAAGCCAATAAACCCGGCGGTAACTTTTTTTACCGGCGAGTAAGACTGGCTAAACTTCGTACCCTGCTTTATAGACCCAGTGGGGCCCACTTAGGGGTCACGCCGGGGGGGCGTCCTCCGATGGTACGGCTCCCACCGGCGAGGAAGTCGCCGGACTGCTCCTTTACAAACTCCTTATTGATTGGCCAGTGGCTGCAGCTGAGGCGCAGCCGCTCCCTATTGGCTGCTAAGAAACAGCTGTCGTCTTCCTAGGCTCTGAACTAGGCTCACTATACTCTGCCACGTGTCCATGCATATCTTCTTTGATGCGATGCGTTTCTTTCCAATCTTCTGACTCCTGTCGCGTTTGTTTCCTTCCCCAATCAATATTAATTTACTTTTGACCTTTTTTCAGAATGTTCCTAAATTAATTTACTGAAAAAGAGCACATAATCACGTCTTTTAATACCGAAGGAACAAATTTCTATGTCTTTTTAGCATTTGATTGTAATTACCAAATCATCATGATCACAAGGTAATTCACTTAAAATAAATAGTCAATTATTATAAGTTTGAATTAGATATAGTTTATAAATGGTTATAAATATTTTTAAATACAAAATTAACATTTTTGTATTAACAATAACCATTCCTAACCTGTGTTGATGAAGGCAATCATTTATTATTTTTTAATTTATCTTCGTCGCGAATGAACTTGCTGGAATTATTCTTTAATATATTTTATACCAATGTATTTTGAGCGGTGGATGAAATGCTAATATAGTACAGTAGAACAGTATTTGTTAGTGAAAAACAAATAATTGTACTTGTTAACCACTATTTGTTGGTGAAAAACAATCTATAAGTGTAGAGTGAAAATAGAACAGTACAATATTTTAGAAATCGACCGTTTGCTGGTCGCAGCTGTAGTGTTGTTGTAGACAGGAACCATCTTCCCATAGGTAATGGTGAATCATAAATTCTTGTCTATTTTTTTGGGGATATGGGAATAATTTTATATAAAATATTAAAATTAACACCCGGGTAAAATTAAAAGCTAGTTTTGTCCAACAACTTAGAAAAAATTGTCCGAATCTCCCAATTACTCTTCTTGTCCAACTTCGACAAAGAATTACAACCTCTTTGGTCTATGTTTGTCTCAAATAAACCAGAGAGAGAGAGAGAGAGACAGGTTGACATCCAAAGGGTGCAGATTTGTACTGGGCTTCGAATTTTATCCCCAAAAAGTAGGGCCACATTTAGAAACAAATAAGTGGGACCATGAAACCCAGTTGTTGCATTTATTAATTTGGTTAATCTCCAATTTATTACCGGACAGGTTCGTGTTTTGCGAAATATTTGTGGTTCTAAAGCTTTTTACTACATAACAAAAATATTACATATCTTTCCACACAAGAAAATTACATATATAACAATATAATTTCAATTACTTGGGTTATAAGCGTAGTATACCGTTGTCAATGATCTCTCGGGGTCCAAATTTGAATTCATGCGATACCAAATTTTCCATTTTCTTTTAAAATGCTGAAATATGGTGTGATACAAATAAAATAATAATTTGATACAATCCGCAGATAAAATTTAGTAATGTATTTATTGTACATGCAATAAGTCAAGCATGTACACTAATAATTAACTTTCATTTTGCCGAAAACAAAACATCACAGTTTATTAGATCTAATCTAAGAGATTATCGATCAGGTTCTCTAAAAAAAGTTATTGTCAGTCAGATATAATTATTGTAGTGTGCAAGTACGGCGAACTCTTTTAACCTAATTATTTTGACGCTAAAGATATTGAATTATTATGTGCGACCTTTTAATTATTTGTCAGTATGGAAAAGAAAGAGACAATGGCCAATTTTAAAGATAAGGAAGCAAACGGGTCTGCTTTATACGGAGCAGCCTGCTCTTTGCCTGCCTTTGTGTTAATTTCTGTAGCTGGCACAGGCTAGATGGTAATTGACACTTTTTTCTGTGTTTATTTTATTTAAAAATCCAATCAGTTATTTTTATTTGTTCGCAGTCTGCTTTTTGCTTGCAGAGGTTTCTTGATTGTTTTTTTTAATACCAATTATCTGAATTTGGTTCCCTTCTCTTACGGCCAATGCCTGATAAGTGTCACGAGTTTGGGAAATTTTAAGCCATTCTGTTTACCGGAATTGCATGTAAGTAAATAAATATTAATTTTAAAGTTTACGAATAGAATACGATAGTGATTGATTTTGAATAAAATTATCGTTGCTTACTTAGTGGTCCACTCATTCATATCAAATAATACGCTATTATGAATGATAATTTTTCGATAATTCAGAGAATGCAACTGCGCAGAGGAAAGACCAGTCATGCAATAAGATGAGACAAATGTCTCTTATGCTAGCCACAAGGGTCACGTAAAAGATAAAACAGTTAAATTTGAAAAAAATAAATGAATTCGAAAGTAGAAAGGTGCCAGGGTCACCACCAAGGGCGGCTGACCGCATTCGGCAGCTGATTTGGTCGTGGCTTTATCTTACTGTTATTGTTTGTATTTTCTCAGTCTAAGTTAGTGAACACATCTCAAAATATTATTTGTTAAAAATATAAATTTCACACAAAATTTTATTATATTTGATATAACTAAATATTTTAAACTTGTCTACATCATAATTCTTCAATTCTCTAGCGATATTTATTTAGACAATACACTTTGATAGGACAGAAAAATAATACCTTATTTGGTAACTCGATTAGATCATGTGGGGAGGTAAATATTTGATTCTGTTGAGATGCGATAGATTTGACTTGATTAATTAATAAATTAATTCGTTAATAATAAAGTATTTACTTGTCTGAATCTTGAAATCAACTTGATCATATCTAATTTTTTTTGTGCTCGTCGAATTACGATCACATTATATTAGATACGTAATTAATTTTTATGAGATTTCTTAAATAAATGTTTTTATCAAAACTTCGGAAATGATATGAAATTTTGTTGTTTCAATGAGTTTATTGATAATAAAGTTACATTTTAGTACAGTCCGATTTTATTTTTATATATAAATCCAGCTACTCACTGAGCGCCACATGGCAAGTCCCGTGTCTGTCGTGTGGCAAATCGTCGTACTGTCACGTAGCGCCGCCATCTCTGGCGGCAACTACGTCAGCGAAGATGCACACACACGACAAAAACACATCAACGATGCATCACGTTGGCACAACGTCAACCGATTGGGCAACGCATTCCATATGATGGATGACGTGGCCTTGAGATGGTCAACCCATATTGATCGACCGTTCAACCTAGTGAATTGGGTCTAATAGGTCGAGTCTAACCTCGCAAAATAATAATTGTGGTACAAGGATTTACATGAATTATTGTTGTGTCTTTTAAAAATCGAAGTGATTATTGAGATTGTGTGATGTTGATAATTTTGATATGGAGTTGGATGTCCCAACGTCACCGAATCTAATTAGTATTTTTTTCGTTGTAAAAATAAAATCGAAGACATCAATTTTAACTCCTTTCTATTTATTGTTTATAAAAAAGATTCAATGATGAAGTCAACGCTACGTTTAGGAGACCAGGAAATCTTAGTCTCGTTTGTGGAAATAAATTAGACAGTAAGTGAGGTGGTTTCCCATTTTATATAATCTTGTTAATTATGTTTCCACGTCTTTAGACTACAAACATCCAAAGAAATTTCACCTATTATTAAACTTTACGTCAAGGAATAGTTCAATAAATCTGAGTCGTTTATTATTTGATAAAATAATGTTGAAATAAGTTACACATCGTAGATTGTAGATAATTGCAGTTAAATTTAACTTCATCGATACATTCAATAATATTATTGAGGAACAATAATCAATAATGCAATTTCCTGCAATTCATTGGCTCATTGCCATTTTGTCCTATCCCTGCCATTTTATAACTAACAGAATCAATTGCGTAATCAGAAGTACTTCTAGCAGTTTTGTAGATGAAAAATAAAACTAGAACCCGTTTATGCGAAATAATTCACGGGATTTTTTTTGTAAGGATGTATTTTGGAAGGCAGCTGTGTCAACTCATTTGTTATACCAACTCTCAAAGTGATACAATTATCAAAGTAATGATCAATTAGTAAAGTATTTGGTTAACTTTACGAATGTAAAAATTATTATTGAACAATTATTTTTTGAAATATAAAAAAACTACTTTGTTATTTTCTCTATATGTAAGAATTCACAGTTTGTACGGTATGTTTTGTGCTGATTTATTCATATTTAAATTCTGTTGATTAATTGAATTTCATACCTCTAAACAAATATTTTAAAGATGACACCTTCAAAAGAACTTGGTTAACGTTAACAAATTATTTACTGGTTAAGCATAATACTATTTGATTTTCGGAATAAATATTAGTACCGTAGTCGTTCATGATGGTTCAACGATGAAGACAGAAACCCAAATTAGTAATTACGCAGGAAGGGAACTAATGTTAATAATAATAAACACGAAAAAATTCCAATGCTCCCTTATCACCGTACAGAGAATCAACCTCGTCTCCTATCAGCAACCCCATCTTCCCACACTCCACGCGCCGTCCTCACCGCGACAAAATCAAATCAAAAAACCAGAGGTTGCAATACACGCGCCTCGGGCCGCGCTTGTGGAGGTATAGAAAATGGTACACGGCTGCCGAGAAGATGCAATGCTAACCACTTTGGGAAACGGCGAGCAGGCGAATGACGGCCGATTCTTTGTCACTCGTCAAATCAAATTCAATTGGAAGAGAGAGAGATAAGAAAAGGTCAAAGAAGAAAAAAAAAAGGAGGGAGAAACTAAAAAGTAACTATTGAAATTTACCCACCATTTCATTTATAAAAAAAAATGAGCCAACTTAGTAACGACTTGATCTGTAAATATATTCTGAAATATTTTCATCAGAAGAATTAATATAGTATTTGCTGTTATTAAAAAGATTTTTATATTATTGGAAAAATGTAAAAAGAAAGCAGAATCACCTTTTTAACCTTCTGTGGTCTATCATCTTTTTACCCAGTCTAGTCTATCTACACTATAGTACACTCTACCAAGTCTATTCACCGCCGTTTAAAAACAACCAGACTGTCCTATCTCTTTCCCAACCCCTTTCTCTGAGTAAGTTTTTAACTCTCTTCCTTACTGTTCACGCCAAGCGCACCTCTCTCTCTCTCTCTCCTCATTTATCTCCTCCTCCTCCCTTCACTTTCTCATCTTCTTTTCTCCCTACAGCCAAATGACTAAGGAAGGAAAATATAGAACCGAAGCGGAGAGGTAGTTGGAAACGGCGCCGCTTTGCACGTCGCTAGTTTCTTCTTTGGAGCTTAGAAGAAGACACGTAGTAGTTGGTTAGTAAAAAAAAGTGGAAATGCAGCAGCCGATAGGGCTCGGCGCGAAGAACTGCTTCGTCGTGGCGGTCACGGCGTTTCTTCTACTGGTGCTCGCTCCCTCGTTTGTTTCAGCTCTCGGCGACGAAGGTCCGTACGGTTTTTGTTCCTTTTTCTTCTTCCTTGTAACCGCTACTCTTTTTTTTTTCTCTTTTTTTCTCACATCTCAAAATATGAAAATAAACAAATGAATAAACCGTAAATAAAACAAATAGTGCACTGTACCTCTGTTTTCTGTTCTACTACTGTGCTTTCTCCTCTGAATCTGGATATTATTTTGTTTTTTTTTATTCGGAAGAGAATATTCAACTTTTTTGGACTTAATACTCTTTTTCTATTGTCGTTTGTCTTCTATACGCTTCCGTTTTTGCAACTTCGAGTTGGTTGATAGCGAGAGGTTGCAATGTGGCTGGCCATGGCGTTTTAGTCCAAATGTAGTAGTATCAACTCACGTGTGGATATCCTTTTTTTTTCCCTTTATTATAATTGTAATAATTATATTGTCTTCAGGTTTAAATAAATAATATGAAGATTGACTTTGGTTATTTGAGAACTAATTCATCTTGGCGTTTTGTGTAGGGAAAGCGTTGATGAGGGTGAAATCTTCGTTTAGCAATGTGGCTAATGTGCTACTCGACTGGGACGACGACCACAACGACGACTTCTGCTCGTGGCGAGGAGTCGTCTGCGACAACTCCAGCTTCTTTGTCGTTTCTTTGTACTGGCTCCTCCCCGTCCCGCTTCCCTTACTACATTGTGTGTCTATACTTCGGTTTTCGAATATCTGTTTATGTTTTATTTTGTTGTTCTTTTTGTGTCTCAAAGGAACTTGTCCAGTTTGAACCTTGGAGGGGAGATTTCATCTGCCATGGGGGATTTAATGAATCTGCAGTCCATGTACGCTGTTCATTATTCTGTTCAACGCTCTGTTTGTCTCGCTGGAAAATGTTTACCGGACTCAAACCAACACATATTCCGGGGAGTATGACACATTTTAAAGAAACGAACAGAGCCTTGCATGTTCTCTGCTATTCTATTGGCTTTGAAAATGACGCTATGATAAATGTTGTTTTAATGTGGCAGTGATTTGCAAGGAAACAAGCTGACGGGCCAGATACCCGATGAGATTGGCAACTGTGGCTCCCTTGTTTACCTGTAATTATTTACCTGTCACTTTGTTTGCTATGTTTAAGGATTTTGGTATTATGCTTTTCTTTTCTGGGTTGACTGTTATCTTGTGTGCGAATGTAGGGACTTGTCGGATAACGCTCTGTATGGAGATGTACCCTTTTCTCTTTCCAAGCTGAAGAATCTTGAATTCCTGTAAGTGTAGTTTGAGATTTCTTGCGGATCATTCTTGAATCATTTTACCATTTGTTGGATCAGATCTGTCGTTCCGCTAACATAGCGTGTAATCACATTTTGAAATATGCAGAAATTTGAAGAACAATCAGCTTACTGGACCCATTCCTTCGACATTGACCCAGATCCCTAATCTCAAAACTCTGTACGTTTTATCTTTTTAATGCTTTTATACTCTGCTTACTTTGTCCGTGAAGTGCAAGGTACTAATACACAATTTGTGCTTCCGCCGGTGTGATCGTCTTAGTGACCTTGCTCGGAACCAGCTCACTGGGGAGATACCGAGACTAATCTACTGGAATGAAGTGCTGCAGTACCTGTGAGTCATTCGATGATTTCTTGAAGGACTTGGAACCATTCTTGCCTCTGCAATTTCTAAGAGTAGCTTTTCTAACTTGTTTGTGTGTTCTTGTCTACTTGACAGTGGCTTGCGAGGAAATTTTCTGACTGGAACATTGTCCCCTGATATTTGCCAGTTGACTGGACTGTGGTACTTGTAAGTTGCTTACCTTTTATATGGTAGCTCGGCGAATAATAAAATTTTATTTTAACCCAATCTATTTTTGACTGGTGGATGTGGAACTATCTGAGAGCTCTCCTCTTGTTGTTTAGTGATGTCAGAGGAAACAACCTAACTGGTACCATTCCGGAAAGCATCGGGAACTGCACCAGCTTTGAGATACTGTAAGTTCTTTTATAGATGTTTTCTTCACTGTCCTCTCATTTAGGTGGCAAGATGTCTGCTTAACCCTTGTAAATCCAGGGACTTGTCATACAATCAGATTACGGGGGAGATCCCATACAACATTGGCTTCCTGCAAGTAGCTACTTTGTACGTACTTCTTGCTCAATGGTTGTTCAGAACAATTAGTACCAGAGTGATCTACTGTCCTCCTTTCAAAAATAGAGAATGATCTAGTGTCCGCAGAATCGTGATAGTACACATCTAAGAGGTTTTGTTCTCCGTGCCTTCTTTTCAAGGTCACTTCAAGGAAACAAGTTGACAGGACGGATTCCAGAGGTGATTGGCCTAATGCAGGCTCTTGCTATCTTGTAAGTATGGCCGTTGTTGTTTCCAGTTTAGCAGTAATCATCTGCATCTTCCACCTATTTATTTACTGTCTAACACTCCAACAGGGATCTTAGTGAGAATGAGCTAGTTGGTCCGATTCCCCCGATACTGGGAAATCTCTCCTTTGCTGGAAAACTGTAAGTTTCACATGCCATCTTATGTCATTAGCTGCTGCCGCTGGAAAATCTTATGATATATTTGTTTTTACATGCTAGCTATCTCCATGGTAATAAGCTGACTGGTCCAATACCTCCTGAGCTTGGCAATATGTCAAAGCTAAGCTACTTGTAAGTACTTCTTTTCTCTCTCTCATCTAATATTATTTGTATAGTAATTTCTGATTCCAGGTAAAGTTGATGAACTGTTTAAATTTGTAGGCAACTAAATGACAATCAATTGGTTGGTCACATCCCACCGGAACTTGGGAAGCTAGAACAATTGTTTGAACTGTGAGTTCTATGACTGCATTTTTCACCTTCTGAAAACTGAATGCCCTCTTATTTTAGTGTTTTGCCTGTTGATCAGAAACCTAGCAAACAATGACCTTGAAGGACCTATTCCAGATAACATCAGCTCATGCACTGCTCTGAATCAACTGTAAGTATTTTTTTCTGAAATTTTCTGCTGTAGTTCTAGGCTAAATTATGCTGAAACAGTATAACTGAGACTTCAACTGATGGATGTAATTGAATATGCACTGTAGGAATGTATACGGCAATCACCTCAGTGGAAGTATCCCTTCAGGCTTCAGGAACCTTGGGAGTCTGACTTATCTGTAAGTTTTTAGGCTAGTGGTTCTGTTTTTTGGCAGCATCCTTTTCCTACTTTTTTTTTGTGGAAATCCTATTCTACTTTATTACTCTCGGTTAAAGTTATTTTTGTTAAGTGAAAGCGTGCTGAATCTGCAGGAACTTGTCATCAAACAACTTCAAAGGCAGGATACCTTATCAGCTTGGGCATATTATCAATCTTGATACGCTGTAAGATCCTTAACATTTCGAGTCCTTTCCTGATTTTGGCATTTCATTTCATTAAACCTTAGTTGTATTTCTTACTGCCCCCTCATTTTGCATGCAGTGACCTTTCCAGCAATAGTTTCTCAGGACCTGTTCCTACTTCTATTGGGGATTTGGAGCACCTTTTGATCTTGTAAGCTGAGGCGTGCAAGGAAGTCCTGGCTTATTTATATTTGCATTTTAAATCTGATAAAGAACTTTTTTTTTGTAGGAACTTGAGCAGAAATCTCCTGGCAGGCCTTCTACCAGCAGAATTTGGTAATCTTAGAAGCATCCAAACCATGTAAGCTTTCGTCAGAATATGATGGAGTTGCCACATTACTAATTTAAATTGGCACTGCTTCATTTGCCATCTATCGTTACATCGACCATACATTGTGTCTAGTGATATGTCATTCAACAATCTATCTGGTGGGATTCCTTCGGAATTGGGTCAGCTGCAAAACATCATTTTTCTGTAAGTTCAAGTTTGACTGCCATTATTTCTCAAGTTTTCTTTATAGTGGAGATATTCATCTGATTTGATTGATTCACAGAATCTTAAACAACAACCATCTCTGCGGGGAAATACCTGAACAACTTGCTAATTGTTTGAGTCTGGAGAACTTGTAAGCTGCTGTTACTTGTTTACTTAGTCATGCTTAGATGAGTTTTCCCCTTGTTGCCTGAAAAAGCTAGTTCTTAATTTCCAGGAACTTTTCCTACAACAATTTGTCTGGTGTTCTCCCTCCTATCAGAAACTTCTTAAGATTTCCGTCTGACAGGTAAGGTTCTAGTAGTCATGCAGACCATATATTACTAACTTCTGTAGCAGAAGTGATTTGCTAATGATACTCTCTTCTCAGCTTTATTGGAAATCCTTTTTTGCATGGCAACTGGGATGGATCTGTCCGTGGACCATCGGCACCTAAATCTAGAGGTATAATCTAGTAAACAACTATGTAATTTGTTGTTTTGCACACTGATGTCTATTTTATTCAGTATCTCATGTTGCTGTCCGCTGTCCAGTGTTGCTTTCTAGAGTTGCAGTCGTCTGTATGGCATGTGGCTTTATAACACTCTTGGCCATGGTGATGATTGCAATTTATAAATCCAACCAGCAGAAGAACGAAACAAAAGACGCAGAAAAATGCTTGCAAGGTATGTTATTTCCATGTTGTTTTGGCCAATGTTATGCTATCTTTTTTCCTCTTCTAATACGCAGTCTTGTAAACTTCAGGTCCTCCCAAGTTGGTGGTTCTTCACATGGATATGGCTATTCATACTTTTGATGACATCATGAGGTCCACCGAGAATTTCAATGAAAAGTACATCGTTGGTTACGGAGCCTCTAGCACGGTGTACAAATGTGTGTTGAAAAATTCTCGAACTCTAGCAATTAAACGATTATACAATCAGTTACCACATAATCTGCGTGAATTTGAAACTGAGCTGGAGACTATTGGCCGCATACGACATCGAAATATTATCAGTTTGCATGGATATGCCTTGACACCTCAAGGAAACCTGCTCTTCTATGACTACATGGAGAATGGCTCTCTCTGGGATCTGCTTCACGGTTCGAATTTTATTTTCCAACATTTTTCCAGTTTTTTGCTTTCTGGGGATGATCTGACGTTGGTTTAAATCTAGTATTTGAATTAGTTTATTTCTTCATGGCACACAATTCATATTCATCATCCTGATACTAATTATGATCTGCTGCATCTGCCTTTTGAAGAGTGATCTCTTTTGAATCATGCAGCTATATATAGAAAGTCCGTTTTTCTTGACTACATTTTAATGAATTTTGGTTGATTTGTGCTGTAGGTCCATCCAAAAAGGTCAAGCTGGATTGGGAAGCGCGGTTGAGGATAGCGGTGGGGGCTGCTCAAGGACTAGCCTATCTTCACCATGATTGCAACCCTCGGATCATTCATAGGGATGTCAAGTCCTCAAACATCCTACTTGATGGAAACTTTGAGGCTCATCTGTCTGATTTTGGCATTGCTAAATGCATTCTGGCGTCCAAAACGCATGCCTCTACTTTTGTTCTCGGAACTATTGGCTACATTGACCCGGAGTATGCTCGCACCTCAAGGCTTAATGAGAAGTCTGACATTTACAGCTTTGGAGTTGTCCTGCTCGAGCTCCTTACTGGGAAGAAGGCTGTAGATAACGAGTCTAATTTGCACCAGCTGGTATGCATAGTGATTCCTTTTACTTTTAACAAATTTTGGATTGTCTTTAGTCATATTAGGACCGAGTTTTTTGGGTCATTGTTATGCAGATACTAGCCAAGGCGGATGACAACTCGATAATGGAGGCTGTTGATCCAGAGGTATCTGTGACATGCATCGATCTGAACCATGTGAAGAAGACCTTCCAGCTGGCCCTGCTATGTACAAAGCGACACCCTTCGGAGAGACCAACAATGCACGAGGTTGCCAGACTATTAGTTTCCTTCCTTCCTGCTCCTCCAGTAAAGCCAAAGCCATCAACAAATACAGCCAAGCCACTGGACTATGCACAATTTGTGATCGACAAGGGACAGCACCAGCAACATCATCAGCAAGCTCATCAGGAGAACAACTCGTCTGATGCTCAGTGGTTTGTGCGGTTCCGGGAAGTCATGTCAAACAACACGCAATAGTGTTTTAACCTTTACAACACCAGTGAAGCTCGCTAAATTATTGGCTGTGCAAATCTCTAATTTTGGTCACATGGATGGCTTGTTTATTTACCCCTTAAAGAGTGATATCTCCTTGAAACATTTACTTTTAACCCGATGCTGTTAAACATTCTAACTGAGGTAAATTCCAAAGAGCTAATGCATCTGTTTCTTTAATGCGGTTGTTGGAATTAAATTACTCTGTTGAATGAGCATTATTTAAGATGGTCACAAGATATAGCTTTTCTTCTGCAGAGAATACTAAATTAAATGCCTGCTGTTTTTACTGGGCTGGTTCGAATATCGAAAGTTCAACAGTGCCCTAGTAAGTAATAACTCCTGATGTTAGGTTGGGGTATTAAATTGCTGTTGATTAGTTGGTAGATGATTATCAACATTCGATTTGATTCTATCATTCTTGCAGGGGTGTTGTGGGTTTTAAAGCGCACATGTAATGCATTCGCAGCTTCAGACACTGTAATCCTTCAACCAAGTTCTTGAAGTGAGAAAATTTATGTAATGATCAACAGCGGGCCGATCTCGTGAGTTCATTCTCCATCGTAATTGTAGTGACATGGAACTTTGGGACCATCAGGATTCAGCGTATAACCAAGCTTCTCCTTACGTACAATACCAATATAGTTGTCTTGAGAAAGCATAGAGTTAGTACCATTCTCGAGCACACAAACAAACACATCTAAAATGTACACTTAGTTTTTACCAAGGCTGCGTTGGAGAACAAATGGCATAACAAAAGGCAACCGGAGTAGTTCAGTTGCTACCCGCCGATCGACATTTTCAACAGCGATGGATCTATCTTCCCATTTCTCCTGCATTCGTAGTGTTGGATTGGATGCCTTTGACATTTTGGCTGGCTGCTCATCGGCATAGTTGGTGCGTCGAAAAATTGAGTCAATCTTCATCCTTGCTTCAGTGCTGAGGGGAATACCTTGTGTTTGGGGCTACAATAAGCTGGAGCATTCTCCTTTAAACACTTCAGTTGAGAGAGAGATTTTCAGTTACCAGATGATCAGGACATAATAGAAATTTCAGGTGCCAAGGATAGCTAACTTGTACCTTTGAATTCTCTTTCATCAATCTGAAGTGTTTTGTTGAAGAAGTCTCAGATGCCAAGGAGATCTAAATAATGCCACAAATTGATCAGGTAACGATCCGTCAGTCCAACGAAATTTCACAACTATTGATCAAATGATTCTGACCTTGCTCAATGATTCCCAAGGAGGCTCGCCATGAAACTTATCCGCGCGACAGTAATTTTCCTATTCAGAATCAGTGCAAGTCTCGTGTTATTCTGCTGACTGCATTAGCCACAGGACAGTTGATAAATGTTTTACCTGAAAAGTCATTGATCTCACCTTATTACTGATGCAACCATCTCCAACTTCATTCAAACCCCTGGATTCCTTTAAAGTAGAATCCTGAGTTGCTCTGCACGAACAATGGGAAGCATGTCACTGAAAGATCCGTACTTCGTTTACAACAATTGGAGTTCGTAAATTACTTACGGGGGACTAATGATCCGTGTTGGTGACGAATTATTGTTCCCTGAATCAGAACCAGCATTCAAGTTATCAATTGCCTGCAATGTCTTAAAAATTTCCTCATCATAATTCCAAAGCAAAGTGGCTGAACTCAAATTTGAACTCGGTGATTACTTCAAATTCTTGTCCCTGTGATCTTGGGCTACCACTTTTAACCTTGGGTAGAGGCGACGAAGGAGCATCGACATTCTGCTAATGTAAATTGATACTTGGCATTAAGGAAATGACCTGCATCTCTCGACAACTACAGGATTAAGAAAGCGGAAGTACCAACTTTTTGGTTCCGAGGCCTCTCTGTGAACTTATGCAAACTGGATCTGTTACTTTCTGTCGATTCGCGACTCATCTTGGACCTGTGAAGCACGTCACTGAAGTAATTCAAAGGATGTTTCAGACCAGAAGCGAACGGCCATAAAAACACGAACTCACCGACGCCTATCTGCCCTCTGAGCAGTGACCAAATTTGGTTCTCTTGGGACTGTGACCTTAAGCTTTGAAGCTGCAGACTTGGAATCCATCAGTGCACCCTGAAACAAAAACACCCCTTAGCAACCTCACAAATGTTCATAGAACAGGAAACACTTCAAGGATCCGATGAACTTATAATCTATCTCGTCAACTCGAAACATGCACATCCCGATCAACTGAACAGAGACTAAAACAGATGCCTCGATCATGTTCAGTTATGACATGATGAAGCAACGAATAAGACCAAGCCAGCTTTCCAGATTACCTTAGGCAGATAACCAACCTCGAGTTTCTGTCTTTTGGTTGCCCGAGTATCGTTCAGGGAATGTCTCAAGCTCTTCTTCTTCTCAGCTCTGAATGACAACCGCTCAAACCTACGACGTCCAGACAGACATAAGTATAAACACTAAAACAATCCATGCAAGTTAAAAGACCACAAATAGCAAGATGGTCCGAATTATTTTTGCTGCGAAACAGCTATAAATCTAAAAAATACCGAAATCTTAATTACTGGTCATACCAAACAAAACCCACCTCCTAAGCAAACGGTCACAGAGAAGGATTTCCTTAGAATCACATTGCTTGGCCAAATGGCTGGCCGTGGGATTCATGAACCTGGGGGATGCTGTCCTTGGGGAATTGGGTCCCACATTCCATGTCTCTGCTCCTGGAAAATTACATTAACGTTGTTACAAATAAGGTGATCATAGGGAGCCACTCCTGACGAGGACCCGACCGAAAAGTTTACCAGAAAATAAGATGGATCATATGTGCAAATTATCCATTAATGTTAATGTTACCTTTGGTCGAGTCATTGCATTGACCAGCTTCCACGTGGACGTTCGGGTTCCAATTCCACTTTTTAACAACAGCTAGATCAAAGGTAACGTAGGCAATTCAATAACCTTAACTAAATGTAATTA